>OY755093.1:4569902-4744942 GCA_963576655.1 Gastrophysa polygoni | reverse complement strand
CGATATTTGGCGGCCTATTTTTGTAGACTACATTTTTTATGTGACCCCATAGAAAAAAGTCAAGTGGGGTCATATCGGGAGACCTAGCTGGCCATTCAATTGCTCCCCTGCGTCAAATCCATTTATTAGGAAAAGTTTCATCTAGATATGCGCGTACCATACGTCCAAAATGTGGAGGAGCCCCATCTTGTTGAAACCATATTTGTTCTGCCGGCAAATTGGGATTGTTATTATTTGGGAATAATCGTCTAAGCTCTGGAATGATATGCTGTTGTAAAAGTGATAAATATCGTTCAGAGTTCAAATTTCCGTTTATAAAATAGGGTCCTATGACGTGTCCACCAATAATGCCACACCAGACATTTACTTTTTGTGGCCGTTGAGTGTGAACTTCCTCCATCCAATGTGGATTTTGGTCTGACCAATACCTACAGTTGTGTCGATTTACGTGCCCGTTTAAACAAAATGTAGATTCGTCAGAAAACAATATGTGGTTGACAAACTTGACATTTTCGCTTAATTTATCCATAATAACTTCACAGAACTCGATTCTACGATCAAAATCGTCTTCACCCAATTCTTGTACCAAATGAATTTTATATGGATGGAATTTTTGCAGTTTGCAAATTTTTTGAATGGAATATCGACTCATGTTATGATTCAAAGCCCTCTGTTGTGCCGAATTTATTGGATTTTCCACCACATCTAACATGACATTCAAAGCATTTTCTTCATTTGTAACGCTTACTGGTCTTCCACTTTTTGGTCGATCTTTGACATCTCCAGTTTCATGAAAACGCTGCAATGTTTTTGAAACGGTTGATTTAGAAATTGGTTCCCGATTTGGATGCAATTCATTAAAAATATTCACTACTTGGTCACAACTTCGTCTTCTATCACCGAATCCTATGATCATTAAAATTTCAATACGCTCAGTATTAGTTACACGTGCCATTTTTGCGCGAAACTTATTTACACTAAATGTATTTTTGACATGTGTTGTCAAGATCATCACTGTTAGACAAAAGAACGACGCGGAGCTGTTATGGAGCAGGAAACTTTCAAAGGTAACTTGATGGACTATGAACTTAATGGACTAACATTTTTGGATAATTTATCATAAGCTATTTTCAAAATTCGATATCTCGAAATCGGTTGAATTTAGGAAATGATGCGCTTCATCAATTTTGTTCAGAATTTCGAGCAGAATTGGAATGTGGAATAATATACAGGGTGTCCCATTAGAGAAAAAGCAACTTTGTTTCGTCCTGACTTTTTCACTCATCCTGTATACTTAATTTTTCATTAGCCTTATGGATTTTGAAAAACCCTACATTTTTGTATCCTAACATTTTTCGCTAGCTATCTTACTTTAGGAAATAATTGACCGTTTCCATACATATCAGCGACCCTGTGTATATATATATACAGGGTGAGTCAAAAATGTGTACCGAGCTTTCTGGGGGTAATAGACCATTGAAAAATAAGTGTAGTTTGATGATTAAACTCATGGCCCAAAATGCATATTGAGGGAGATATATCCTTCCAAAGTTGATAAAATTAAAATAATTTCTCCGCATAACTTCTGAACGATGAAAGCCACCTGATTGAAATTTTGTGCATGCATGCATGTATGTTGTCAAAATACATTTTTTCGTCACACTTCCACATTTCTGATATTGTTATAAAGGGTGTTTTCAGAGGGTGTCATGATTTTTTGTAGAAAACTTTTTTCCCTGTATTATTTTCGATGAAAAAACAGGAGCATTCGATGGAGCGAAGAAAATTACATGAAAATGGTACTCTTATTCAAATACAAAAAATTGAGCCGTTCGTGAGATATTTGAGTTTTTTTAGTTACATGATATCAGCAGATTGATTTTATTCAACGCGAGATTCATCGGTAACAATAATTTAGCAGGCCATGATGAATAATTTTGTTCTCAATTTTGACGTTCATGTCATCAACATTCGAGTCAACATTGTTGTAGTCGATTTGTTCGTGTGGTTTTTCTGTGTCATTTATCACTGCGATTATCAACTGAGATTTTAAGAAATTGTTCTCGAATTTGGAACGCGTCGAGCGGGAAACATCTCTGCATATCGTCTCACAGCAGCATTTGCATTTCCGAAGCACTCGCCAAGCATTAGAAGCATATCAGTTTGTTCAGAGAACGAATAACCTGCCATATTTCTCAAAATCTCAGTTGATAATCGCAGTGATAAATGACACAGAAAAACCACACGAACAAATCGACTACAACAATGTTGACTCGAATGTTGATGACATGAACGTCAAAATTGAGAACAAAATTATTCATCATGGCCTGCTAAAATATTGTTACCGATGAATCTCGCGATGAATAAAATCAATCTGTTGATATCATGTAACTACAAAAACTCAAATATCTCACGAACGGCTCAATTTTTTGTATTTGAATAAGAGTACCTTTTTCATGTAATTTTCTTCGCTCCATCAAATGCTCCTGTTTTTTCACCGAAAATAAAACAGGGAAAAAAGTTTTCTACAAAAAATCATGACTCACCCTCTGAAAACACCCTTTATAACAATATCAGAAATGTGGAAGTGTGACGAAAAAATGTATTTTGACAACATGAGTTTAATCATCAAACTACACTTATTTTTCAATGTTCTATCACCCCCAGAAAGCTCGGTACACATTTTTGACTCACCCTGTATATTGAGTAACGCCACAAATTACAGCTTTTCAATTATTCCAATTTTCTTAGTAATTAATTCCATACTGTTACATACTATCAAAGCGCTGACAAATTTTGATGTTCATCAATAATAATTAACATTATAAGAATATATTATATAATATATATAAATAATAAATTGTGTCTATTGTTCGAATGCAATCGAAAAATAATCGCGGTAAACATGTATGTATTATTCGTACTTCCAAATAATTAAGTTTATACATCTCGAACATTGATAATATCGATAATTATCGATATAACATATCGTCGATAATCTCAATAAAGTCGATGATGTTTGTTGTGGAAATATGAAAAAAAAATAATGAGGGAAAACCACGGGAAATCGTAATCTGGTTAAATTCAATGGTTATTAGATGTTGAGTTGTTAAACAAATTATTGTTTCTTTTTACTAGTTTTTGCCTTATTAAGGATAATTCTAACCTATTCGAGGCACTATTGAAGGGAGACTGAAGTAGAGAAAAAATTAGCTCCGTATTTATGAATACCATTTTGTGTCTACAGATCCAAAACAGATCAGAATCAGAACAGATTTAACAGTCATACCAATATGTTCTGTCTGAGCTGTCTACCGAAAAAGTAGGGTCGGAAATTGTCTATTCTCTATGTTCTAAATAAAAACCTTTTCATTTCTTATCTATTCTTCTGGATATGAATTACTTATTATTCAACTCGAAGAAATGGATCTAAAATTTTAGTTTTTAGTTTTCCCAAATGGGTCAGGTGGGACACACCACATAACCTGCAATTATACTATCCTACTAGCTCTAGACAAATTTTGTGAAAATGCTACATTGGTGATATTATTATTGTGATTTCTTTCACATTATTTATAGACAATAGGCTTATTTGCCTATGATGACGGGTGGGCGGAGCCTTTTGTTAGCAAAATTAAAACAGCGCACAGCTGTACGACTAGGCATTTTTTCCCAATATGGTGGAATATTTTACATATGCATTTTGCCGCATCTTTTATGGTGTTTTATTTATTCTTTATATTTATCACAAGTGATATGGGATGCTCAAATGGCAATAGAGGCAATAGGTCTCCATTTTCTGACAGGAAATCATTCTCTGATTCAAATGTATCATTAGATAAGTTTCATTTGCAAGTTGATGTATGAAGTACCCGACAGCTTTGATCAAAGTTCAATATGTCAAGCTAATATTCGATAATTTCAATACCTTCCAGTAATCAGAGAAATATTACTTTCATATTAATTAATTGAACTACCCGTATCGCCAATGAAAAAATCACCACACCATAACTCAGCTTTCACTATCCACTGTCACGTCGTGGTTGTATGTATTTGCTTGTACATTTGGAACAGCTGATTATAGCGAAATCAAAATTTATGATGGAAACTAGCCAAATCTAAAAGCTTATCGTGACCACCGATAAACGAAAATTAAACTAATAAAACAGAGTATTGCTACAAAAGGCAGAAATACTCTGCCTATATATAATAGCGCTATAATTACTGACTCATCTAATTGAAAGTAAAACACTATTCATTGGATTTATGACCATTTTACTGATTTACTCATAACATTCAGCAAGTCCATTCGATAATCAAATATTTATTGTTCACAGATTCTACTCCATTCGATGTTGAGAAACAGATGAAACATTCAATGTATGGTTAGAGGCAAATCAACTCTACTAATTATCGAATACTCATCAAACGACACAACTGAATATCTTTCAATCATAGGAAATTATGCTATCCGATGAGTTGTTATCGATTCAGCTGGATAAAATGTAGAAATTCCCGATGACAGCAAATGGCAAATAACTGAAACTAATCAAAACTCATGATTTCGATTCTGCTGGACAAGCAGAAGTAATTATTAGAAGTGATACGAATATCTTTTCGAAAAAGACCAAGACGATTCCACCAATTTTGATCAGTAAAAACAATTCGAACATACGTTGAAATGGATAATCGTGACAAAATATTCGAATGTGACTTGTGTCTCAAGGAATTCACAACGCGTGGGTCTTTGACCCTGCACAGAAGAGGTCACACTGGAGAAAAACCTTTCGAATGCTATATATGCCAGGAGAAATTCGCGTGGCAGAACCATCTGACGAAGCACTATCGAACACACACCGGAGAAAGACCATTTGAGTGCGACGTATGCCAGAAGAATTTCGCTTTCAGCGAAGACCTGGCTAAGCACTCCAAACTGCACAATGGCGATAAACCGTTTGAATGTCATCTCTGCCCAAAAAGATTCAACGACAAGGGTAATCTACTGAAGCACATCAAAGTGCACTCCGGCGAAAGACCGTTCGAATGCGAGATTTGCCAGAAGAAGTTCACGGCTAAGAATGGTTTAGCTTATCATATCAAAGCTCACACCGGCGAAAAACCCTACAAATGTGATATATGTGACAAATCGTTTAGCGCCAGGAACGGTTTGGCTTACCACGTCAGAGGCCATTTTAACTTGACACCGTTCGAGTGCAGTATTTGCCAGAAAAAATTCAACGAGAAGAGCAATCTGGCCAAACACATGGGAGTGCATACCGGCGAGAAACCGTTCCAATGCGATATATGTGCGAGAAGATTTAGGTTGAATGTCCTGTTGTCCAATCACAGAAAAACCCACACCGGTGAGCGGCCTTTCAAATGCGATATGTGCCCGAGAGAGTTCACCACCAAGCCGACCCTTACTAGACACATCAACGTGCACAATGGGGTGTTGCCGTTTCAATGCGATATTTGTTTGAAGAAGTTCCCTTTGAGGTCTCAGTTGACTACTCACGGGAGAGTGCACACTCGCGAAAGGCCTTTTGAATGCACCATCTGCAACAAACGGTATTGCACTAAGCTCGTTTTAGCTAGGCATATGAAAGTACATACCGGCGAGAAACCGTATGAATGCGATATATGTCATAGAAAGTTTTCGCAGAACGGTCACCTCAACAAACATAAGATGGTTCACACTGGCCAGAAACCATTCGAATGTAACTTCTGTCAGAAGAGTTTCTTTTCTAATGGCGATTTGAAGAGGCACACTACGCTTCATACCGGTTCCAAACCTCACGAATGTCATATTTGTTTGAAAACCTTTCGCTTGAGTGTTCAGTTGTCCCAACATTTGAAAGCGCATGCTGGAGAAGGGCCGATCGAAATGGATCTTAGTCGGAATGATAATTCTGCTGACAATGATTTAAGCGGGCAGAACTTTCAAGCTCGAACGAATACTGTTTCCGTTGAAGAGTTTGAGAACACAGATGATGTCAAAGTAAAAACAGAAGACTTTCCGGATACCATTTTGCCTACCGATGCTGATTTCAGCAGTCACAACTTTCAAGTCCAAATGGATACCGTTTCCATTGGAGAGTTCGATAACACATCTGATATCAAAGTAAAAACAGAAGACTTTCCGGATACCATTTTGCCTACCGACGCTGATTTCAGCAGTCACAACTTTCAAGTCCAAATGGATACTGTTTCCATTGGAGAGTTCGATAACACATCTGATATCAAAGTAAAAACAGAAGACTTTCTGTATACCATTTCGCCAAGTGACGCTGATTTCAAATATCTGTTGATGAATAGTGAAGGTGAAGGTGAAAATGTCGAACAAGTAGTAGATAGAGTTGAGAAATAATATAGTTGATGAAATATATTCATACTTGAATTAATAAAAGATATTAGATTCGTTAAGGAAACGCTATCGAAAAGTGCTACTCAAAGTTGAGTACCTATTGTTATTTGTAAAAATCATCCATATTTTTTTTTCAATCTCACTTGGTGGTTTTCTGTAGAAAAACACCCTTGTATTTTGAAAATATATATTTTTAACATTATTGCTTTTGATTTATTCATTTCAACAAACTCTTGTTACCATCTAAGGCCTCATCAACTCAATAGAAGTGCCGATACCCGTTCCCTACCTGAAGTAGACGATGCCTAAAATTCCATAACATTGGCGAAAATCATATTGTAACGGGCGATGTTCGTCCACTTGGTTAGATAATCTCGAGGTCCTGACATTGGAGCTTTTTTCACAAGCAAATCATAGTTCTCTCGTAGAATGAATAGATAGTGTAGAGAATGAAATATTTACTGTGTTCCGCCTTTGACAGACAGACAGAAGAGAAGAACTTGAGCATATTTCTTGTTTTATATCACACCATAATATCACTTGAGCTCACAGGTAAGGCAGTGGAACGAAAAGTAGGCCCAAAATCAGAGAAATGAAAAAGAAGCAAAGTTGTGCATGTGCTGGATGTTTATAACATCCGGTAGCTGAATACCTAATAGATGTTTTTCCATCACTATCGAATACTACATATATGGTGTTCAATATATTTTATTGAGGTCATTATATTCACTATTAGATAGATTCATATGGTATTCAGACTTTAACACTATAATTCGTTGATGCTGATGCTTTTCTCAATGTTGTAATACAATTGATTTCGTTTATGTTTGTCTATCATTATTTGCAGGTACGTATAGACTTCAATAGTAGCTACTTCAAGAAAAAAATGCAGAAAAACTCCTAAAGAAGAGCTTATTTTTAATGTATGTATCTGATTATATACATATTATTGGTAAATGAATTCTATATCGTCTTTTGTCTAGTACATTTTGTTGTCTCTTATCTCTACAATTTCATTATTCATTGTAATGTCGCCCTGTATATGTATTTGTTTTTATTATGTATGTGATTTCATAGCAGAAATTTCTTGTGGTTGATGGTTCCAAATGTATGGAACTATTGGTCTCTAGTTTCTATTATTCAGAGAATTCAGGATGGGAAAAATTTTTTTTTCCGGAATTGTGAGATATTTCAGTGACAAGTTGTTGCCACCAGAGGGAAGAATATCTTTCGTTCTATTGAGGATCATAATTAGTTTTTTTAACGACTCCGGACAGAATCGATAAATATTTATCGGCCAGGACGCCAGTTGATATAAACAGAACATGGTTCTGAGATCTGCATTTGAAGGCTTAGTATAACCTTCAATCAATTCTACATTCAGTGCCTTGACAGAAACCAGGGATCGAGATACGACGATAGAAAGAGAAACAGTTATCTAAATTTTATTAAAAGATGACAGTTGCGGTGGGATCTGGTTAGTATGTACAGGGTGTAACTAAATAAGTGTAAAACATTAAAGAGAGTGATTTCTCATCGAAAAAAATATAGGAGCTTTCATATAAAGAAACTTCATTGAAGCATCCCATGTCAAGATACAGCCCCTTGAAGGGGGTACATACAATTTTTTTTAACAATTTCTTCCACAAGCACTGAAAAAGTTACAGTATTGAAATTGACCTGACATTTTCTACTACCAAAAAGACACTTAGCCAGTAATTTATTTGGTTTACCCAATGGTTGTGAGGGGTGGAAAACGCAACCCCTTAAAATTTATTTCTAATGTAACTCTTTGTCTTATTATTTGTTGTTTACCATTTGAAAATGAATTTCCGATAGCCTGTTTCATTCTGAACAGAAAATCTCCCTTAAATTTTTTCCCAAAATAAACCAGTTTGCAAAAAAAGCAAAAAATTAGTTCACTAACAACTACAGAGATACATCGGCATAAATGCAAACTGGATTCATGGTTATTTTGTAGTTACTACCTGCATTAAATGATTAAAGGGGGATAAACAAAACTAATTTATTAATAACAAAACATACAACATGTAGAAATCATAGTAAATGTTCAATATGTCTACCTTCAGACATTACGCATGCGTCTACACATTTTCGCATTGAGCCACGTATATTTCGTTCAAATATTCCTGGAGTCTCTCTTACTACCCTGCACGCATCGATGATGCGGTTTCTTAAGTACATCACGAACAAGAGATGCGTCTACACATTTTCGCATTGAGCCACGTATATTTCGTTCAAATATTCCTGGAGTCTCTCTTACTACCCTGCACGCATCGATGATGCGGTTTCTTAAGTACATCACGAACAGGAGTACGATAAACCAAATGCTGTAAATGGCTCCAAGTAGAGAAATCAAGACGATTGAGATCCGGGGATCAAGCTGCCCAATTCTGTGGTCCTCCTCGACCTATCCACTGATTTGCATATGTTTCAGTTAAATGCTGACGTGCTACTTGGCTAAAATGGGCGAGAGCCCCATCATGCATAAAAAACATATCCCTTCTGACGCCCAAAAGAACTTCCTCCAGCAGTATGGGATGCACTTCTCTTGAAAATTGATCGTATGCCTCACCAATCAACCGAGGAGGAGAAAATAAGGCCGCTGTCGATTTTGTTTAGTTATTAATTCAGATGACTTGAATAATAGTTTGTCTACGGAATGACCGGAAGCACTTTTCTTCAAATTATTGGCACGAAGTACAGAAAATTTGTGATATTGTACACTTTCATGATTTTCAGATTTTTGTATTGCTCTTTTCCATCCTCTAAAAGGTTCTTTTGTCAAATCTCCAAGACTCTGACTAGTATTATGGCCCGCGAATGACGTAGAAACGAGGAGGCAATATTTACAATAGGATGCATCCTATATAATTTTGGTGCATTGAATCTTCTTTGGTGTTGTCCCTGCTTTTCTAGAGGAAACACAAAGTTCTTGGGTGGAATCCAAAATTTTTTTAGTAACTGAAGTTCTTCGTTATCATCTATCTCTCCGTGTGTGAAGTTGGCAATATCATATCTGTCGTGGACCTGGATAATATTACTTGAAGCTAATTTTGATGGAGTGGTTGTAGTTTCTTAGGTTATTGTTTTCTTAAGAGGTTGAAACGACACATTGTGAAGTGGGAACATCATTTTCAATAATTCTTGATATTTTAGGAAGAAGGAAGTTTCTCATAGTAAATTCGTTCAGGCTTCCCTTAGTTTTTGAAGGTCTTTTATTCTCCATCCTTACAACAAAACAATCCCACACGTTTCTGGCCGATTGTGCTCAAATAAATAATAAAAAATTCAAAGGTTACTTGATTACAAATCGAAAAATTAAAGCGTGAATCATTACGTGCCAAAACTGCCCAAATAAACTCTTTGACAGCAGCCAACTAGATCGTTTTACTAGAATAAATTCCAGTATATCACTATCCCGGCACACGTAATGATTCACATTTATTTTTTTTTATTTCAAGTTCAGTTAGGAAGAATGATAAGGGTCTATTTCAGGTTTCAGCCCCCTCTATTGAATTTGAAAAATTGTTTTAATATGCATATAATATGTATTTTCATAATTATTAGTAATATTTCTGTAGAATTCCATCATTTCATATTTTTAAGATAAAACATTCAAACATTATTTTTTCGCCATCATTGTACCACGATATCTCCCTATATAACGGGTGAATTTTGACCCAACGCTTATATAACTGCCATTTGGTAATTTATAAAAATAAGAATCACCTCCTTGAATTTTTTGCATTTGTTTTTAAAAACCATGTAGAGGCTGTAGATGGCATTTTTTTCAATCTTCAATGAGTAATTTCACTGTTGAAATTTTGGAATTTGAAATAATAATTATTTTAAAACTTGAACGATGTATTATGTATATCTTATTTAGTGAATAGCTTATTAGCTTTTCTAGACGAAATAGAGGTGACAAATATGACAGGTGACATTATGATTTTTTGGTTGCCTACATTGGCCTATAATAAAAATGAAAATGAATTAATTTTTTCGATAATCAGATCATCTGATTGTGAACTCAATTGTGAATATTCAATAGTTTCAATCACTGTATATAGTGTCCATCGCTAATTAATAAATATCAAATATCTATTGCTATACTTACCTAAGAATACTTGTCAATCTATAGAGGCTTCTACGAATAAACAATAGCACAATAATCAGCATAAAAGTGCAGCTGTTACGACGTCTAAATGCAGATGAATATGGCAAGTGGCAATAGCCGAATGCGAATGCTCACTACTCACTCAAGGTTAAAGTCGAAACTTAATCGCGTAGGTGCGTCTGCGTGGTTTGCTCGCTCATACCGTACCGGAATGAAAATATTTATGGTATAACATAATTGCGTTCTTTGTTATATCTCGGAGGGAGGAGGGGCCCTCCCCTGGCTGCGCCACTGCTCGAGCCTGACAGTGTACGACCAGCCTGAGCTCGTCTGGTTGGTCTACTAGGAATACCTTCCTTCTCTCCTAACATTCCACCACTGACTGACACGATGTTCCTCGAACATTATAGAAGATGAAAGAAATTTAATTTTGTATGAGATTTCTGCATTTGATTGACTGAAAAATGACATTTATGGAAGATCTCTGTCAAAGAGTATATATATATATATATATATATAATTATTCTGAACAATCGGAACCTATGCCTATGCTAAGAGTATATATCATAGAATAATTGTGTACTCTCTGGTATATATATACTATTGTTCTATGCCTATGCATCATATATCGATACATATTCAAGGACTAATCAGTGTATATTCACTGGACTAATCAAAATGTGATCTCAAAATCTCGAAATTTCATTTTCGGAATCGAAATGATGTTAATTCGTGCGACATCAATTCCAAACAGAGATAGACTATCACTTTGAGAAAGTATTCTACCAATTATAACTAATTGGGCATTCAAATGCTTACAGTGGATTATTTTGATGTGGCAAATAATAAATGTTTACTAATATTTCGTGGTATTCATGTTAGTGAAGAAAGGAAGATTGGACGAAAGTTCCAGTATTGGATGATCATAATTTCTTAGTTAAATATATAATAGTGATTATTAGAAAAGATTGTCAAGATGGCTCAATCTATATTTCTTCGTTTCTTTTTTGAAAATTTTAAAATTCATCATTTCTTGTAGCTTTTTCGGGAGGGTATTATAGATTTTTGGCCCGTAGTGAAAAATGAATTTTGTGTAACACTTTTGTAAAAAAAATCGACTTTAATATTCGAGTTACCCTAAGATTTGATATTCTATCATTAATCGATGAATCCATGAAGGAATCGATTTTTGAAAATATCTGCTGATTGATACCAATCTCTACTGCAGATTCTCTCTGAAACCACAGATCCACAGAAATGTATTTCACAGATTTGGTGTATTCTGGAACAGCTGACTGACGCTAACGTCAGTTTTTTAATAAAAAATAATAACACAAAAGAGAGGTTCTCGGACCTCTTATCTTTGCCTTTGATAATAATATTGATAACTGTTGTCCTGCAGGCATTATCAAATATAATATTTGTCGTAAGTAAGTGTCTTTCTATATATTTCTGAATATTGGGGGTTCTTTCTTTTTCTTTTTTCTTCAGATCAAATGATCGTTCTTTGAAGAGATATGGTGGGTTATTAAACTAGATCTATTGAAACTTTAGAGTGTTGAATACAAGGAAATATCCATAACAGTTTATACATTACATTCTTATGTAGTTTGTCCCACTTCGAGTGTATACACCTTCGTATGAATATATAAATTATTATTCAGTTAAAAAACTAATAGCTACAAACCCATTGAAGTCGCTTGTGTAGCCACGAAAATTGATATCTTTAATTTTTTTCATGATCATCTGTAATCTGTTTCATTTGTGAAGAATCCATGACAGACACAGCACACATAATGATCCATAATAACTATCTGTTAGAAATTTCACATATTTCCCTTTCAACTTTCTAATTTTTCTCATATTCTCGTTTCATTCATTTTATTCATGCCAAACAATAAAATTTTATGGAAATATGTAACACTCAACTCAATTCCTTCAAATAGAATACCCTGTACTGGTATTCTGTGACTGACAAAATATATAAGTTACAAGAAACTTCTAGTCTGTCAATTCTATATATTTGGGTTGTTGGTATGCCCTTTTATTTTATTCATTTAATATGTCACCATAGTTTTTAAAAAGCTAATAACGGTTATATTATCATTATTATAATTATTTTTATTATAGTATGTATATGGAAGAATAAAAAAAGTTGTTGACTCAGTGTGGATTGATCAGACACTGTAGATTGCAAAAGCTAAAGTTGAAGTTTATGGTTGTGACACTATATAGTCCAAAGAAATCACGAAGTTTCAGTAGATAAAAAATCTTATGAAAATGCACACAAGTATCAAACTGTAGAAATGCAATGTTTGTTCTGTATACTTCGAAACAAAGGTATTGTGAACAGATTACTGAAGAACATATTCTATCAAATACGAATTTCGTTCAAGTAAGTAGAAGTACCCGACCGATACTGGAGAATCAACGTAAAATATGCCAGAACGTTTTGGAGAGCAATGATAGCAAGAACAAGATTTCTTTTGAAATGTTGCTGATTGATCATAAAATAGGTCACTCAGATGCAGAAGGTACTGCTGGGCTTGATTCTAGCAGTGACCTCTATTGAACAAAAATAGTGACTTGTTTTTTCGATATGATTTTGGTGATGAACAGGAAGACAAAGTTAAAGTAGAAAACTTTAGTAACGAACAAAGTGGAAAAATCTGAATTTGAAATTTCACTAGTGAACATTTACTTTAAAAATGTAAGCAATAAAATTTATTTATTTTTTTTATTTATTTATTTACGGGAAACCCCATTACAAAAAAATATACATATATACATTTTATTCATAGTGAATGTGCTCAATATTAATATTCAAATATTCAATATTTGTGCGAGAAATTTAAAAAACTTCATAAACTTCAAAACAAAGATCTGACAAGTATTTTGAAACTGTTTGGTGATCCATGAAAAATGTCATTTTCATTAATTATTTTCAATGTTCTTTCAATAGGTGAGTGTTGTCCATAATTAGTAGAATGGTGTGTTATTTGAAAGAGGTTTTTATTTCTTAAAGTTCTATTTGGCACATTGAAATTAATTAACTCCAATAAATTCGGACACCTAATGAATCCATTTATCAATTTGAAAATGAAACATAAGTCATTGGTTTTCCTATGATTTTTCAAAGACTGTATCTTCAGTTTATCAAGTATTAAGGAATAATCATGGTTTTCTATGGTAATATTAAGTTTATATGCACAAAATCGTAAGAATTTGTTTTGAGTACGTTCTAAAGTATAATTATGGATTTGATAAAATGGTGACCAAACAATAGAAGCATAATCTAAGTGAGAAACTACTAGCAACATATACAACATCCTAACTGTATGGACAGAGAAAATGTTACAGTTTCTAAGAATGTACCCCAAAATCTTCGAAGACTTTATTGCTATATTAATAATGTTTTCCACAAAACTCATATTTTGATCAAAAACCACGCCTAAATTCCTTACTGATGACACAGATAATAGTTCTTCATACTTAATGTAATAACGTGACTCATATTTCTTTTTCATTTTATAGAAGCTTTTGAAAGAACATTTTTCAATGTTTAGATGTAGTCTATTTTTATCTCACCATTTTATTAACTCATTTAAGTCTTCTTGTAGACTTTTTTTTTCCTCATCTGAGTTAACAGGTCCATACAGTTTTAGATCATTAGCAAAAAGTAGATATTTACTATAAGTGAAGCAACTACTGATATCATTAATGAAGAGGTTGAATAATAATGGAGAACAATGTGATCCCTGTGGAACACCAGATGACACCTCGATATCATTTGATAGATAAGACCCCACTTTAACTTTCTGTTTGCGACCTGTTAAGAAGCTCTTCAGCCAATTCAATAGAGTTTCATTGAAACCGATATTTTTTAATTTGAATAATAATAAATTATGGTCTATCCTATCAAATGCTTTGCTGAAATCCGTGTAAATTGAATCTATTTACATTTTCTGTTCCAGAGTTGATAAAATGTCATTGTTGTAAATCAACAGATTTGTTACTGTGGATCTTTTAGCCATAAAACCATGCTGATTGTCATTAATGATCTCTTTACACAAAAAACTGATTTGGTCAAACACTAATCTGTCAAATAACAATAGATATCCCTCTATAATTATTATTATTATTTTCTTTTTCACCAGATTTGAATATGGGTATTATAAAACTATTTTTCCAAACATCAGGAAAAATATCAGCGTTTAATGATAAATTATAAAAATCATACAAAGTGGATGAACAAGAGAACAAATACATTGTTTAAGAAATATATTGGGTATACCATCGGGCCCACAAGTGATCTTTGAAGGAATTTGATTGATCTTATCGTACACTGTATGAATAGAGAAATTAGAAAAACCAATATCATGATTTGTTATATTCGTTAGATCATCATCGGGAGCTGCTCGATTATTCACATATATCGTGGCGAAATAATCTGCAAACAGCTGTGAAATTGCTTTTCGATCGCTAGCAACTCTGTCTTCCAAAAATAAGTTTTGAGGAATACTAAATGATGAGTTTTTATTATTTAAAAATTTCCAGAATGACCTTGGATCTCTCGATAAGTTATTGTCTATTTTATTCATGTATTGTTTATAACATGTTTTTGACAAGTTCTTATACTGTGCTCTAAGATCAACGAATTCCTCATGAAATATCATATTGCCTGTTTGTTTGTGTTTTTTATGAACTTCCTTCTTTTGTATAACCAAATGCCTTGAGTTCGCATCAAACCATTTCGGAAAAGAAGATACTTTGTAGCGTTTCAATGGAACAAATTGTTTTATCGCCATGTTCAAAATTTGATGAAATGTTTCAACAGCTGTGTTTATATCTAAGCATTTTGCCCAATTTATTGGTAACAAGTAATTGTTTAATCCAACTACATCAGCATTAATGAAATCGTAGTAGTACTCCACATATTCAAATTTTTTGTTGCTAATATCACTTGTATAAATACTGAAAGTATATGCTTCATGATGCACTGAGCTAGGAAATAAAGGATCAATACTAGCTAAACTAATATTGATAGATTCTAGATTAGAAAAAAATAGGTCTAAAAATACATTTCTTCTATTAGGAATATCGACATGTTGATAGAAATTAAGAAAAGCATAACACTGGGCTATAATTGTGGAACAGTTGCTTTGATGGCCATATGTAGGTGTGCCTAGATTGTCATTTATCCATGTAACTTCGGGCAGATTGAAATCACCATACACAAAGAAATCTTGCAGAGGAGGAACGTACACATCACAAATGATGAACTCCTTTCTTTTATACTTGCACAGGACAAACAACTGTTCTGTGTCTTTATTTATTAAGGCCAATTTTCTAGCACTTATGCGTTCGTGAATGGCGATCAAATTGTATGTATCATCGAAATAGAATAGCATGAATTGCTTTTTTTTCATTTTCCAGCCTTTTGTGGGATTTTTTCTCCCCGTTTCTAAAAAATAGAGTAGAAGCTATTAAAATCATTTCAATATATTTGTAGTAAGGACAGATTTTGTGATCTGCCCCAAAATGTCGCTGCGCTTGAAATTAAACCTTCAGATACCTAAAAGAGAAATTCTCTATTTGTCAGTGACACCTTGTTTTTGAAAAATTTGGAAATACAAATATATTTAATAAGAATAAAACCTCTACTTATCTTGGTGGACGTTTCGGGAACGAATCTGCTCGCGTTCTCAACACAATTAAAATATTGTCAAAACCGACAACATATTGAAAGAGAACAATATTTGCTCTGTATACTCTTTGAGCCAATGCCGCATTCTGAAGACATTCAAAATATATCGCAATCATATCAACAGCTTCATCATTTGTTAAAGGCATTTTAATGGTTTCGAGGCCTCACTTGTGTGTGCAACATACACAAATTACACTGTATCTATAATTTGTTGACATGTTGATTTTAGGCATTTGTTTTTCCTCCAGGGCCTACTCTTCATGTTCTGCCTACCTTCCACTTGCATTTTATATGCATTGATTATTATGCCCCTACACGTATATTTTAAATTTTCAAACTGATATTACTTTTATTATTCCATGAAAGATCATGGAATTTCATCATTGATTCAAAGACAAATAAATAGGAATAAATACCGAAGTCTTCTTGAAATTGTATGATAAGTAATTTTCTTCCTTCGATATTTTAGAGTAGGAATAAGATATCCAGATACGATTTTCACTTGCCTATTGGGGTATTAATTCACTAAATTTTTATGGAAGAAAGTCATATTGTTGCATTCAATGTTTCATAGAATTGTGCAATATTCTGTTATTATATAAAAAAAAACTCGCTCTAAATTAGACATTAATCTCTGAAAATTAGACATATCAAAGGTAGGATGAATTTGATGAAACACTGAATGCTCTTACCAACAAGACCAAGTTTTTTGAAATCCGTTCAGTCGCTTAGGAGGTACAGCTGTTTATTTAAAAAAACATTGAATAGCCCCCACCACTTTATTTCAATAGATACGTCAAAAAGTTTCGGACAAAATTTACTCGATTTATTCAACTTTAAAGAGCATTTAGTTTTTTGGTACATTCTCAAGGTAGATTTCAGTGAAAAATCACTTCAGAAGTGTAAGATGACGGTTACGCCCTCTGGCGGCTATCTTGGGAACCTGAAAATAATTTCCAGTATTTTCTTTTGGCCACTTTGGTCATGAAATTTTTTACTGTCTGTACGACGAATAGTTTCCGAGATACAGCACTTTGCATTCTTATCTGTCCACCCTGTACTATCACTCACGATTGATCACTCAAACGTACTTAGTTTTGTAATAAATATTATCAGATTCACATGTTTGCAGATTTCGAGACGTTCAATCATAGAAACGCCATCTGAATTACCATTGTATCGTCATTCACAAGGTCGAAATTCCGTTAAGGGATAATGAATAACATTCTGAAGAGCTTCACACAGCAGCAAGACACGAGAGATAATAAGTACAGCATGCATAAGGAAGAACTGCGATTCAGAACACCGGATGGTGAAAGACCTTTTCAGTGTGAGTTCTGCAAGAGAAAATTGTGGACCCAGCGTCAGGTGGCGAAACACTTGAGTTTGCACGCCAAGGCCGAAATATATCAGTGTGAAGTTTGTCCTCAGAAGTTCCAATGGAAGCTCCAGTTAACGAAACATTTTGTGAAATTTCATGCCGTCAGTCAGGAATGCGACTTTTGTCACAAGAAGTACAAGCACCAGAGCTCTTCGAAACTTCACCTCAAATACCATGCTGAAAAATTAACGTGTAAAGTGTGTGATAGGGTTTTGGATGATAATGATAATTTTACTCGTCATATGAGATCGCATCGTAGCAGGAATAAGAAAACGTTCAAATGTAAACTGTGTTCCGACAAGTTCTCTTCTGAAAGTTTGCTGGTTTATCACAAAATACTTGACTCTGCTGAAAGTACTGCTGACGGTGATTCTAGCAAACACTTTTCCGAAACGAATAAAGCAACATGTTTTGTTGATGAGGTTGGTGACATAAAAAGAGACATAGTGAAAGTGGAAGAAGTTGAAGATCAAGGTTCGCCAGTTGAATGTAAGATCAAAATAGAACATCATGAACTTCCGTCGGAAGAGTTGGAGCAGCTGATTAAAGTTGAAATGAAATATACCTAACGTTTATTGATGAAGTTGTCGGTGCAATGATATCTGTCAATAATTAATGTTTCTGAATGTTTCCAGTTGCGGGTTGTATATCAAATACGAATCATCTTCGCTATTTGCAGTGAAAAAATATTATAGTTCATCATATATTGGAAGTATACTAGATTTGTCTTAGCCATGATGAAATAAAAATTGTCAATGCATTCCTATTCCATGCAATGTCAATTTGCGATATGAAATCGACGTCATACAATTTGAAACGCAAGAAAATAGTGGCGTCATCATCAGGAAAACTCGTAACTACCGCCAGATCAGCCGGAATAAAGTGGATTGATTGAAACGGAAGCGCATCATTGCTTTCACTAGTCTTATTTCATCATGGCTTCAACTTTCTGAATGAGAAAGAATATACAAGGTTGCTTTTCTATTTGGAGAAAATTTGTGTTTCATGGTCCTCACGTAATGAGGACTGAAAGTTTTTTCATTATAGGCCGGAATACCTCAATCATCAACTTTTGTAACATCGACATGGTGAATAAAAAAAAATAATCCTACGTGGCGATAAAAACACTAGTATAGATAGTGATGAAGACAGAAAATGAAGAATGAAAAGTGCTGACAAAGCAGGGTAAACGTGTGACTCACTCATTGTTTCTAATCTTCCCAAAGTCAATTGATACGGCAAAAAACTATATACGGCCAGGCGGTTCTTCTGATGGCCAGAGGCGTATATGTTTGTTTATGTATGTTTTGTCGGTAACACGAATGAAATCTGGTTTTGATAGATTTTTTTTCCATACATAACATACAAGACGTGGTTAATGGAATAATGAATTGAGTTCCCATTTCATTTGAAGTATATTAAATCTCATATATATATTCATGATGTTCCATGTGTATCATTTGAGTTGTGTGCTAAAATTCACATCATTATCTGTTCATCGAATGGAGCTATAATTGAAAGAAGAAACAGTAGGTTTTCAATTATTTCGTCATATATTGAGAGCAATTTTTTAGCAAACTTCGTCATATATCATCATATAAATGTTTAGCTTCAACACCAGAAACTTCTCAAATTTGACCAATCCTGTATCTCTACTTACTAGTTTACGAGATCTCAATCGCGCGAGAATTGAAAAAAAAAACGATCCTTATATCTATGGATGAATCAACTCCAGTGAATATATAAAAGGTTGTTTTATTCAGAAGAATGCGTTCTTTTTGAAGTTATTGAAAAAAATGGGGTATTGCTATCAAAACAATGACAATGACGTCATAATTTGACCAGTGATGACGTCATCAAAAAAAACTGTCAGGCTTTGATCACGTTATTAATATCTACTCATTGAGTTCTCAAGGATATTGAGATGCAAGTCATCTATATAAATTATTGAAAAATAGCCAACGATTTGTGTAAATTTCGTGCAATCTGAATTCCCACTAATTAGGTATACAGCGTTTATTCAACGAATATGGTGTTACTGGAAAAGGTGAACATTCTCTTTGTGAAATTAACGGTTACCCTTGGTGATGAATAATGGTCTGCAGGTAACGAGTATACCTATGCCTGCATTTCTTCATGGACTTCATGCAGTGGTTTACCCACTGATTAATCTATCCCTACGTAGAAGCTTTTCTGATCGAGATTCCCAATGACACTTAGGCCACGCTCCGGAAATATTTTGGTAATTTTGCACGTATCATGCGATGGTTTTTTTAGTTTTTTTTTCTTGGTACTTACGTATTTCGACCTCAGGAACCCGAATTTAACAATGAAAACGTGTGCGAACTTATATTTTTCGAGATATTCTAGGAAAAAGTATGAAAATCACCCTTCTCGTTTTGGGTAGGCACCATAGCCATTCGAAGTTTCATTTCTCACATAAAAGATACTCTTCATATCTTCCTTACACATTCTAGGGGCTAAAAAGAGGGAGAAACATCTTTTAAGAAGTTTAATTCATCGTCTTCAGCATCTTTTATGAATCCATCTCTCATATGGACGCACAGATTATTTATATACGGATTTATGGACCTCACTAAATCATTCAATCGGTAGTAGCGACGGGCGGTGTGTACAAAGGGCAGGGACGTAATCAACGCGAGCTTATGACTCGCGCTTACTGGGAATTCCTCGTTCATGGGGAACAATTGCAAGCCCCAATCCCTAGCAAGAAGGAGGTTCAGCGGGTTACCCGGGCCGCTCGGCCAGGGGGGACACGCTGATTCCTTCAGTGTAGCGCGCGTGCGGCCCAGAACATCTAAGAGCATCACAGACCTGTTATTGCTCAATCTCATGCGGCTAAAAGCCGCCTGTCCCTCTAAGAAGAATTGTTTGTACGCCGACAGTAAAAACCGCGCACGGAAGGAGCCGAAACCCCGACCGGTGGGCCTTTGGGATGTCGAAATACGCCTAGTTAGCAGGCTAGAATCTCGTTCGTTATCGGAATTAACCAGACAAATCACTCCACTAACTAAGAACGGCCATACACCACCACCCACCGAAACAAGAAAGAGCTCTCAATCTGTCAATCCTTCCGGTGTCCGGGCCTGGTGAGGTTTCCCTTAAGCCGCAGGATCCACTCCTGGTGGTGCCCTTCCGTCAATTCCTTTAAGTTTCAGCTTTGCAACCATACTTCCCCCGGAACCCAAAACGCTTTGGTTTCCCGGAAGCTGCCCGCCGAGTCATCGGAGGAACGTCGGCGGATCGCTAGCTGGCATCGTTTATGGTTAGAACTAGGGCGGTATCTGATCGCCTTCGAACCTCTAACTTTCGTTCTTGATCAATGAAAGCGTTTTTGGCAAATGCTTTCGCTTCTGTCCGTCTTGCGACGATCCAAGAATTTCACCTCTAACGTCGCAATACGAATGCCCCCATCCGTTCCTATCAATCATTACCTCGGGGTTCCGAAAACCAACAAAATAGAACCGAGGTCCTATTCCATTATTCCATGCACACAGTATTCAGGCGAAATTTTAGCCTGCTTTAAGCACTCTAATTTGTTCAAAGTAAACGTGCCGGCCCACCTCGACACTCAGTGAAGAGCACCGCGGCGGGATTGAGTTGGGCCGCCCTTGCGAGCTAAGCCCACCGTCAGGACGTCCCGCGACACGCCAGTTGACACCGCGTACGATGAACCGTCGGCGCGGAACACAGATTCGACTACGAGCTTTTCAACCGCAACAACTTTAATATACGCTATTTATGGACGGCGCTGTCAAATGTGCATCTATGATATTTTGACTCACAGAACTAGTGATTCTGACGTAGATTCTCATTTGACAGCGCCGTCCATATGAAACATGCTGGATCCACCTTCATCCAAGATGCTGATGAACGTTGATTCAACAAATTCAAGGATGATTTTCCTTCTTTTTGACTTCTTGAATATGTTCAAGGCAGGTATCCTATGTGAGAAAATAAATTCCATGCCTACCCAAAACGAAGGAAGAAGGTTAATTTTTATACTTTTTCCTGGAATATCTCGAAAAATAAAAGTTTGCGCACATTTTTATTGTGAAATTCGGGTTCCTGAGGTCGAAATACGTAAGTACCAAGAAGAAAAAATCGAAAACCATCGCATGATAAGTGCAAAATTACCAATATTTTTTACTTGGTCTCCATTATTTCTATTTTGTTTTCCATATTCAATCGCTCACCATTTCGAGGTGGGAACATCTTCTAATCTGTCTGTTGCCTACAGAAATTTCACAATAATTCATCGCACTCAGTCATAATTTTTAACCAATTTATATATATAATATAATATAATTTATATATATAATTATATTTGCACAGACGTCATGGGGAGAGTGTCAAAAATATCAAGATTTGATCAAAATCCTAATATTCAGCACAACGTTTTAGTTCAAAAACAGATCGTATATATCAACCAACCGCCATAAATGTCTCATTTGCGCGTATACTTTTAGGAGGAAGAATGAACCATTCAGAAGTAATTTTTGTTAGAGAAAATTTACGAAGAAGGGCAAATTGATTTCACATCAACAATGCCACGTCAGTTGTGGCAATATGCCACAAATCAGCTCGGCACATGAAATTACATTCTGAGACGACCAGACCAATGTATTCCAATATACAGTGTGGAACAGCCAAATGGAATAAATTCGGCATCGAATGAATGAGAGCGTGTTGGGTAAAACGCTTGGACACGTCGATTTGTATTTTTAGATGCGCATTAATTTCAAAAAAAATAATTATATAGGGTGTGTCATGTGACAGTGGCCGATACCAACTTTCTTATTCAAAATACAACCCCCTGTATATTATTAGTTTTTTGATTTCTTCAGAAAATTCTAGACATAATTCATGTAAAATGTCCCAAACCTAATCTCAACTGTTTCGGAAATATCAAGTGTTTTCAGATGTATTACAAAAATTAACATTGAAAAAACAAAATTACGAACGTCGTGGCAATTATTATATACATATGGGTTTGTTGTTCGGAGGTTGTGTATATGATTTTTATGGTCAAGATGCTCTGGAAACTTCACACCTGTTAAGGTGTTAAGAAGGAGAAAGAAGTTGAGAACTTAACCTTGATGTTTTTTTTGGTATCCTGTTCTGAGATGAAGGAAGGAGATCTAATAACATCCTATTGAACAAGTATATTTTTGGATTTTCAACTTTCACCATGTCGAAAATTACAAAAACTCCTGCTATGGTTCTGCAAGAGCTAGCAATACAAAGAGGATTCGGTCCCCCTGCCTACGAAATCACCTTCAGTCGCACTGGTACTCACGAGAATAGATTCGATTACAAAGTTAGAGTGGGTGTAGTTGAGGCTACAGGAATAGGAACCTCCAAACAAATAAGTAAACATGAAGCGGCTCGAAATGCTCTCACAATATTAGAAGAAATGGGGATTTATAATCCTGTACAAATGCCTCTGCTGGAATTTAAAAAAGTCCCAGCATCCACCTCTGCTCCAGACAGTCCTGTCATGGTAGCACCTGCACCGAATTCAATTGGTAAGGAAATTAAAACTGGGGAAGGAGTGGTAGTGATAAAACTCCATTTCCATTCGGGTTATTTATTAATCTATAATTCTATAATCTATATCTCTAATCTATATTCTCTATAATTTTTATCTGGAGAAATGGTCAACCTATTTAATAAAAAAAATGAGAACATTCATGACAAACTAACATATACTCTCATACACAAAACATAACACCTGTCATAGTTTGTCTTCATTGCTTGTGCATTGACCCCATGAATAACCATTTCAGCACCTCTGAAAGACCTCTGTTTCGAGAACAAAATAAATGATCCAACGTTCACATTGGTATCGGACGTCGGCCCTCCCCATCAGAGGGAATTCACTTACGAATGCAGAATCGACTCAATCAGGACTGTAGCTACAGGCAGCACAAAGAAAATGGCAAAGCAGTTGGCAGCCCAAGAGATGATGGAGAAGTAATTATTTATTTTTTATTTTCTTATTATCAACCTATTTCCGAGAATGCAGTTTCCTTTTTTAGTGCTATCACTACACATTATAAAACTGCACATTCCCAACTGTTTTTGATGAAACGAATTTATGATCTATCAAAACAAGAAAAATGGTGCCAGGTCCTGTCATTCCTCATTTCCTAATGAGCATGGTTAACTATGTTTTAGTGTACAATGACTCAAATTTCATAAAATATTAAAAGGCTTATATTTTGAAAAAGGATGAATAAATTTTTTTGAATTATATATGTCAATAGTGAATAGGGTGTTTCAAGACATAACATTTACCGAAATAATTTTGAATTTTCGACAAGAAATTTGGATGATTCAGAGAAAAATATTGAACTCTCATTCACCATTTTCTGATATCTTTTGAAATAACACCTATAGGTAAGCTGCAAAAAATATATGAGAAAACAGTAGATAGGAAATGGCAAAGCTGGACCTATGGACATATAATCAGTGTTTATACGTCCATGGCTAGACCAGATTCAAAGGATTCAAGCAGCCAATTACAGCTCTTTTTCAATTAGTCATCAAATTTTCACTTGTGCAGACTAATAAAAGAGAACAAGCATATCCATGATTATTCATTTAAAAAAAAACAGAATGCTACAGAGTGAACGATTTAAGGAATCGTAAAATATTTCTCGGCAGACAATGTGAAGGGACTCAGTTCGTGAGAATTCAAACCAACACCAATAAAATTTTATATATGCTTGTTCAACAATCATCTGAAGGTCCCTGTTTGAGGTTATTGAATCCCTTTCAATTTAGTGAGCTAATCAAGTGACTTGAAATAATTGAGCTTATTTTGCAAATATCAGATGAACATATAAACTTATTATCCAAAGACACATTTTTTAGATGAATCATTAATTGAGGTCAATAAGAAATGTCTTGATGAAGCACAAGTGAGTGAATTTATCATAGGGCATCGTGACCGTCATATGTAGGGGGAAGTTGATTAAGATGTGCATTTAGAGTGATTTTCTCTGGATCAGCATATGAATATATTTTCGAAATGTCAACTTTGAAGGCATCTTTATTAGTGAATTTTCGAAAAAATGTTACACCAACTTGTAACATTCAAATAAGGATCATCCCCTTGAATTTTTCCACACAAATTCCGCTCAAAATGAGGTCTTAATTTCATCGGTGACTAATACATAGATTGTGACATACAGTTTATTGACCGCAACAAAAAAAAATGGTCGGTGATTTAACATGAAATAACATGATTATTTTTCATTTCCTTCTGTGCCCAGGAATGCGTAGTTTTCAATAATACAAAGTGTGCCAAACATGAATTATGAAATATTTGAAGGAAATAAATCTTCATTCTCATTCTATGTCTATGGACATAGATCACGCATTTATTTTCATTTTATATGAAGGAATTTTTTGCACACGGAAATGAAGCAAAATATCAAAACAATTCAAGAGACCAAAATGTATTTTTAGTTGGTCAATAGGATATGAAGATAAAATATTCAAAAAAATCAGTGGCGCATATTTTATTGACAATAATATTCGGTAGGGTGCCCCCGGTATGCCACTGGATTTCATAATTCCAATACAGTTATGGCTAAATCAGCCCCTCATCTGAAGGTTAAATTTCAAGAGCAGTGACATTTTGGAGCAGATCGTGAATCTATCCTCGCTACAAATATATTGAAATTTTAAATAATTATTATAATTTTTGTTTCAATTTCAGAAACGAGGAGAGAATTAACAAAAAAATCTATAAAAAAGAAATATACCACCTTCTCGATTAACCTACAGAAAATATAGTTTACTTTAAAATAAACTTCACTTTTTAGGATAAAAGACGTGTTGCCGGAGTTGGCTCAGAGTTGCCCGAGAATACCAGAAGAGAAAGCGATATGTGATAGTAATGCTGTGGAAGAAGGAGGAGATCCTGAGTTCAATGAGTTATTCGGAGAGATCGTTTTCGATAAATCAGTCAAAGTGGACGATTATCCGTATGCTATCAAGAAATTAATGGAAAGATTCGAGAAAAATATCAGTGATTTTGAACAGGTTAGTTTTATTTTTCTTTCATTTTATTTATTTATAATCAATAATACAGAGTACAGAGCATACAAAAAATTGTAGCTGTGCATGGCTAAATGCACATAAAAGTATATGAACCACTCGTATGTGCAGTGCAGTTTGTTGAAGAAAAATTCTCACACATTTCAGAACTGAAGTAGAGAACAACAAACCATTATTTTCAGCATTGTCAGCCTGTGGTATAGCGTTTTTTTTCACTTTTGTATTATATGCATATAGAACTGTAATAATGCCAAATTTCTATTACAAGGGTGGAAATATTTCTATTAAAATGAGAAAATATGTACACCTACTAGTTATAAATTTAAAAAGTAACATTCAATGAAAAAAGTCAGAAAAATGGTACTCTGCTAATTGTACATTATACAAATCATGTATTTCCTATGAGCACCGTAAAGTACAGAATAACCTTTATACTAATAATACTAATAATGAACATTAGTTAACAATGACACTGGTTAATATTCATCAATTTTATATGGTTCTATTTTCATTGATGAATTGAATATTGTTTTTCTGAATACATTCAGTATTTGGGTTTCATGCACTTCATGAAACATCTATGAAAAATTTCAAACAGTATTTTGTACTTTTTTTTGTGACTTACAGTCTATGTATTGGATAGTTGTAAATCAGTGATCTGGTACCATATGTATTTTGTGAAAGATAATCATCATCATTCATGTATATTTACAGCATATTATAGGTAATCGTGAATTTAACAAGAAAATTGATCATTCATTTCTCATATAATGGAAGATACCTTGCAAAATTGTATGATGAAATATAGTATCTGTAGATCGAATCCAGAATAATGTCACTCAGAGGCAAAGACGATTGAATTCTTAGTAGAAGGAATATCAAACAAATAGAATATTTGGGTCAGTTTATACTTCAACTCAATAATATGAAAAATCAAACTCTAAATCATAAAATCAATCACCAAAAAAGTTTGCGATCAGTTCCTGTTTATATTACTTGAATCAAAAAATAAATTAAGAATCCATGCTCGTCATTGAAAGTATTTACATTAAGTAATTTCTCAAAACATCCAAAGGCCAGTTGTGAATAAAAGTTTTGAGAAATCTATTGAAATCATAATCTGAGTATTTTTTTACAAAAGTGTATTCTTTGATTTGTGATAGTGATTATGACTGTTCCAGGACTTGATGGAAGGTACAATGGACTCTCTCCAGAGGATTCTAGAAAAACTAGAGCTGAAATACCTCAAGTACAAGTTGCAAGATAATCCTGTGATAATGACGATTACCCTCTCGACGGACACCCCGTTCACCGCCATGGGAATGGCGGACGATGAGGAATCTGCGACGTCGAAAGCCCTCAGCACCGTTTTCCAAATGTTGAATTTGTATATGAGGCTTTGAGGGATGCTTAATATTTTTTAGTGATGGTAATATTGATTCTAAGAGGGTTGTATATATATTTTTTGGTTTATTCACTGAATTTGTAGTGCATTGCATGGTAATAAAGTTTAATTCACGTTTATACTACCAAGTGGAATTAATTTTTGGACCGACCAGACATTGAAAGACTGAAAAAGGTGACTTTTTTCACATTTATTGCACTTCTTCATTGGGTGGAATCAACGCCCAAATGGTCAAAACTGAAGTTGCCAACCGTCCATTCTATTAAAATAATGTCCATTGTCCTTTTGAAAGGTGTGAAAGGACTGCAAATGTTCTTCAAAATTCAAAATAAATAAATGCATTTCAGAAATCGTAAATAAATTGGAAAATATAAGTCCAATACACCACATGATACATTAAGACTGTACATGTGTAATATGAAATGTAAAAACACCCGAAAAATGACAAATGGAATAGGTGTGATTTAATAAGGAACGAATTGAAAATATTTTTTTAACACGAACGAAAACTGTTTGAAATTTAGTAAATCAGAAACAATGAAGCCATACAAAATATAAATTTAAAAAAGTGAAGTAACTGAGAATTAGTGTGAACAAATTTTGATCATGTTTTTTGTTTTGGTCAAGGATTTCATTAGCATAGTAATTGATTTTTTTTTAGTTTCCCATTACCTGCTAGGTTAATAATTTGAAAGTTTCTGCGATATTTTTTTGTGTTAAATTTTTACGTAAAATCAATAAAGATGTGTTCATCATATTAATAGAAATGATGATTTCTAAAATAAAATTCAACAGCCCCAAAATGTTATTCGGGAGCACAAAATAGATGTTTTTAGGAGTGGTACAGTGGAACCGAAAAATATTTCCGAATGTATCGTTCATTTCAATATCCGAAAGTTGGCAACCCTAGTCGAAACTTGAGCGGGGTTGGGGAGACACATTCTGCTTAGCCTCAACGTCAAGAAGGCTATGGGGCCTGACGGAATACCGCCTATTGTTCTCAAGAAATGTGTCCCAGAACTAACACCAGTTCTTTGCAGGTTGTTCACCCTTTCGTACAAACTATTTCCTTCTAACTGGAAGAAAGCTAGGGTCCAACCGATTCCAAAGAAGGGCAAGAAAACCCTCCCTAACAACTATAGACCGATTGCACTACTATCTGTGATCTCTAAAGTAATGGAAAAAGCAATCAACATCGAGCTCATCCGATATCTAGAGAGCTCAAGAATCGTGAACGACCGGCAATATGGCTTTCGTCACCAGAGGTCAACTGGAGATCTGCTTGCCTATGTGACACATAAGTGGCAGGTGTCAATAGAGAAACATGGGGAGTCTCTGGCTGTAGCCTTGGATATCTCCAAAGCATTTGACCGAGTTTGGCACCAAGGCCTCCTAGCGAAACTTCCGTCATATGGTTTACCGCCCCAACTGTGTCTTTTACTATCGAGTTTTCTTGCAGATAGATCACTCTACGTGGTGGTAGACGGGGTCTCGTCTGAAACAATGACGATCAATGCTGGTGTTCCAGTCCAGTTCATAGCTTTGCGGATGATAGTACACTTCATTCCGCCTTTTCCTCTAGAGCCCCTATATCATCCAATGAGGCCAGAGGTGCAAGGCGAAGACAGGTTGATGCTTTAAATGAGGATCTGACAAGAATTCTGAAATGGGGATCTGAGAATCTAGTACAGTTCAATGCGACTAAAACTCAAGCTTGTATGTTCACCAAGAAGGCTGATCACACAATGCCCAATTTGATGATGTCGGGTACCACTGTTCCTATGAGGTCGTCAATATCCATGCTGGGTGTCACCACCAACAGTGCTCTCTCATGGGACGATCATGTGAGGTCCATTGCGAAAACTGCTTCACAAAAACTCGGTTTTCTTTTCCGTGCGAAGAGATACTTCACATCCCAGCAACTTCTTATGATCTACAAAGCACAAATTCGACCTGTCCTGGAGTACTGTTCACATGTTTGGAGCTCAGCCCCCAAACATACGCTTAAGCTCTTAGATTCAATTCAGAAGAGAGCTATTCGCCTAGTTGATGACACAACACTCACCAAATCATTGACCTCTCTAGATCATCGTAGAAAGGTCGGCGATCTTTGCCTTTTTTATAGGTACTTTCACGGTCGGTGCTCAACGGAAATATCATCTATTATGCCACCACGCGCGATTCCTAGTAGACAAACCAGACGAGCTCAAGCTGGTCACCCCTACACTGTTAGGCTCGAGACCTGTCGAACATCGCTATACCAAGCATCATTCATCAATAGAACGGCAAAGTTGTGGAATTCTTTGCCTAGTGAAGTCTTTCCTGATGCTTACAACCACCAAACATTCAAGAAAAATTCCAACACCTTCCTTCTTTCCCAAAATTCCACCGCTGGCTAACACGATGTTCCTCGAACATCATAGGTTTCCCTTTCGTGTTGTCCACAGATAAAAAAAAGGCAAACTTACACAAACATCCACGCCTACGCTGGGTCGCTGTGGAAGTCGATTTACGAACCGAGCGCCGCGACACTATCATTATGTCTACTGTTTTTTAAATTCTTTATTTTTCTGCCGTGCCAAGACTTGAGAATATTAGATAAAAAATATATTTCATCATTCGATAATATTCACCGAAACTAGCTTCCTAGGAAAGTCCGTTTTTCTCTAAGTTCTCCCTACGATTCTTGAATAAGTTCTGAAATTCGCGATTTTAACATCACCGAAAAACAAACATATTCAGTGACGTCAGAGATGAACTGATAGAATAAAGTTCTAGGTTTCGCTAGGTCAGTTTTATATATAATGTTACCTCAAAGACTCTTCTGAGAACTTTTGCAGCAACTTGCTGTAGAAATGGCTTCACGGTGATTTTCATGGCCTACTTTGTTTGGTTGCACAATATGTCCGCCATTTTCAATAGGATTCCAGATCAACAGAAGAAGGATCTACAAAATAGCGGGTGTTCCGGAAATGTTAAACTTTTGATCGGGATTCAAAATTTTTATTTTCAGCAAAATACAGGGGAGCAACATTCTTTTTGGTCAATTGGAAGATATTCACGGGAGTTGAAAGAAATTAATTTGGAACACCAAAAAATATTGAGTTGAGAAATTATCGCCAGAAATACGATGTCTGTATTAGATCTGTCCATCAACTGAATCCTCGAAATTCTTCTGAAGAGAATGCATCTACCCATCACCAAGAATGTTTATCTAAGAAATTCTTGCTAAAAAAACACAATTTATATATGATCAATGTTTATTTCTTTCGGACATGAACTGAATCCTCAATAATACAATATTATCCAGAAATGCAAAAAGTTAATTGTTTCAGCTTTTGTTTCAGGAAAAAAATTTCGTGTTTTTTTCAAGCAAATCCCCTAAGCAATATGTAATATGTAATCGGAGAATATAACGTATAAACATTATGTCCTATTTATATTTAACAGCTTATTAATCTATAAAATAAATATAAACATGGTTCTATTTGTATTGTGTCCATTTTCCAGGTACTTTTTGATTTCCTTTACAAATAAATTTTCATTGGGTATTTCTTTCAATGACAGCTTATTATCTACATATATTCTCATATTCATAGTATGTTTTCACTGCAACATTAGTTCGAATATTTGGAAGGTGTATGTCCATATAAGTATACAAGGTATTATATAGGTATATGTATATAAGTCCCCTCGGCAATTTCAATCGAGTAAGATCAAAGGTATTGATCAATTGTGACAAGAAAAGTCTCAAAGTAGTTGCTTTAGATTTAGATTGGTATCACTGTGTCTTAATATCAGAATGCTCTTCAATTTTTGAAAAATTCAATTGCACTTGATGGTATTCAGTTTCAAACTTATATTCGTCCTCAATATCCGCGTCTTCTTGCTTAGAATGAAATAAGCTTGATCCTGGTCCAAGTTGACTGTGTTCAGTTTTAACCTTATATTCATCTATGACATCTGAATCTTCTAGATCATAATAAATTGAGGATGACTGACTAATTTCCGTTTTAACCTTAGATTTTTTAACATCTTCATTTTCTTTCTCAGAATAATATAAGGTGGATCCTGATTCTGGTCGACTATGCTCAGAGTCAACCTTACGATCCTCTTCAACACATATGTTAGAAGAACTCTCCACCAATGGGAAAATCCCTAAATCCAACTTTCTGTTGTGTTCGCTTTCAGAATTGCACTCTTCTTCAACTACGTCAGGGTAATCTAGAGAAGGATTATTACCAACGTGCACCTTAAAGTGTGTTTTCATAGTACTCCTGGATCTGAATTTCGCGTTGCAAATATAACACTTGAACGGCTTTTCACCAGTGTGCACCATAGTGTGCTTCCTCAAGGCACCTTTAACACTGAATTTTTTGCCACAAACATCGCATCCGTACGGTTTTTCCCCCGTATGCACTTTGAGATGTACCGTTAAATGACCGTTAGCAATGAACTTCTTGTCGCATATTTCACATTGGTATCGTTTCTCCCCAGTGTGGACCCTAGAGTGCATGCTCAAGTTACTCTGGGTGGGAAATTTCTTGCTACAAATTTTGCATTCGTATGGTTTTTCACCAGTATGCACCCTGTAGTGTGTTTTCAAGTCATTCTTGGTGTAACATTTGACATCGCAACTGTCGCATGCAAAAAGCCTTTCGCCGGTGTGTAGTTTGAGGTGTTTCGATAAATTACCAGCGCTGTTGAATTTCTTGCTGCAAACATTACACTCGAAAGGTTTCTCACCAGTGTGAACTCTGATATGCTGTACCAGATTACCGCTGTTTTTGAATCTCTTACCACAAATATTGCATTCGAAAGGTGTTTCACCGGTGTGAACTCTATTGTGCCCTGTCAGTTCACTGTTTGTATTGAATCTGGACTGACAGATGTCACATTTGAAGGGTCGCTCACCGGTATGCACCCTAACGTGTTTATTCAAGTTACCTTTATTGGCGAATCTCAAGCTACACATTTTACACGCGAAGGGTTTTTCCCCCGTATGCGTTCTATAGTGCATGGCTAGGGTATACTTGCTGGTGCACTTTTTGTGGCAAATGTCGCACTCCACGTTGGATTCGCCGGTGTGGAGTCTAATGTGCGAAATCAAATAACTCTTCCTCGAGAATTTCTTCTGGCAAATATCGCATTCGAACAATTTCTCCTTGGTGTGTGATGTGAGGTGATTGGTTAAGTTACCCTTGACGCTGAATTGTTTGTTGCAAATGTGACACTCGTACGGTTTTTCGCCGGTGTGCACTCTGAGATGCACATTCAAATGGTTACTTTTACGAAATTTTTTGCCGCATATGTCACATTTGTGGGATCTTCCATCGACATGTGATCTGCGATGTTTGTTCAAACTGCTTTGGGTGGAGTACGTTTCGTCACAAGAGTCGCACTTCAAGGAGATTTCACCGTGTACCTTGGCGAGGTGTTCATGTAAATTGGTTTTATTAGAGAATGATTTCTCGCAAATGTCGCACCTCACGCGATTCTCGCCAGAATGGATTTTGAGGTGCTTGGCGAGGGAAAACTTGTTGGCGAGCTTTTTGTGGCAAGTGCGACATTCCAATTCCATTTTGGTTTCTGTAGTAGATACAGTCAGTCATGGGCTTATATTTTTTTGCGATATAAGACGTTTCCTGGCACCTGAAGTATCTGTGAACAAAAAAAAAACAATCTCTGGAAGGTATTCTCAAAGGTCCTTCGGATTTCATCGATATTTGTTGTGTGCGGTAAAAATTTGAAAACAAACTGATTGATGCAATCAAGAGTCCGCAAGTCGATTGGATTTATTTTGATTCATTTGATTTTCAATGAAAATTCATCTCAGAGGTTTCGAAGAAAATGTTGCATCAAATTTCACCGAAAAGTTTGGAGTAATAGTGATTTTATATCCAAACCAAAGATGCACTATACTTCTTGTGTTCATCAATTCACTGTAACAGTTAAGTTAGCCATGCAAAAATTAGTAAAACAGTTAATTGTCAAAAGTGTAATATCGAATTTTTGAAAATTTATAACAGTTTGTGTAGTGTTACTTATTGTAACAAATAACTATGTCAAATTTCAGCTTTTTTATCATCAGATAGTTTGCTTATATAAAGGTATGCTTTATTTCTTAGAGCAATTAAATGAGAATACTTATATCTTCAGTAGCGTGCATACATCGCCTGGTCCAGGAAAAATTAAATTTTACAGATACCTATTTTTTTATATAAAGATAGATCTACTATACTGTCTCTCACAACTCATTACAGTACAATAAAATCCATGAAAACCAATATTAACCACACGCTGCACCATCGCTACTGGCGCTCTATTCTGTGTAAGCAAATGAGCATCCCATTCGAAATGAAAGCAAGGTCATCGCGATTGATGAATAGAAACTCTTATGGAGCTCAAATCATCGCTTTCGAATCGAATCGGCCGGCTATCCGAGCGATTACGAACAATGAAGAGCATACGGAAGACGGTTCAGTTATGAAATCGATTCCCGATGTTGATTGACAATCCCTCGCGCTAATTAGAATATTTATCAATCGGGATCGGTATCGCGTATAATTTTTTAGACAGTAGATCTTATGTGTGTGTTTGTTAACTCGGTTTTGATATTCAAATACCCACTAACTGTTTGGCCGTTTTCACAAATTTAGTTTCAATTGCAATGATAAAAATGATAATAATAAACTTTATTTTCCTTTCAGACGAATACAATTGTATAGGAATAGTCATACTGAGTAATTAATCAAATATTACAAACATAGATAAATATATACATATAAAATTTATGTATCTGTCACAATCACAACCATATGAATAAAATCACACATTGTCATCGACTGAATAAAGACATTTATCAATGAGGAGCAATTTCAACTCTCTCTTAAAGATATGGAGAGTGGAACAGCATTTCAACTCATTTGGTAATCTATTGGAAAAAATCAAACCAGCTCTATCTGGAGATCGGTATGAGATTGAACATCTAGTTTGCAGAATATGAAAATTATCTTTGTACCTAATGTTTTTATCATGAATTTCTGATCTTTCAATAAATTGATCTTTGTTTTTGAAAATATAACTATATTATTCAAATATATAAAGTGAAGGTTATGTTAGGGTGTACAATTTTATAAAAATATCCCTACAACTATGCCGTCATGAAACACTAGAGATAGTTCTTATAATTCGTTTTTGGATAAGAAAAACGTTATTTGCATGTGTAGACCAACCCCAAAAACACACACCATATCTCAGTCGTGATTCCACCTGAGCATAGTGAATGTTGAGTGCTTGTTCTGTATTTAGGTTTTCCCTTAAGTTTCTGAATAAGTAATTCTGAGAATCAAGATTTTGAGTCAACTCATCACAGTGAGTTTTCCAACTTAACGTATTGTCAAAATGGATACCTAGAAATTTACCATTTGTACAATTTCGAGCTACTTGATTATCACTAATTACGATATTCAGTTCTGGGCATGACTTTTGGTGATAACGGAATAAGGAAGTGTAAGGAATAATAAGGAAGTGTGTCTTTTTAGAATTTAAATAGAGAGAATTAGCCGAGAACTACACATGCAACTTTTGGAAGATGTCGCTACACTGTTTTTGTAGTGAATTATAATTTTCATGAGATACAATCACTGATGTACCGTCAGCGTATATGGTAAGGGGAATATCACAGATTGGCACGTTTAAGTCATTTATATATAAAATAAATAGTACCGGTCCCAACACTGAACCCTGTGGTACTCCGAGGGAATTGTCAATTGGTGAGGATTTTACTTCACGTTTGATGTTATTTCTGATGCTTGTAATACTGACATACTGCTGGCGATTTCTCAAAAAATTTTCTATCCATTTGTTCGCTGAGCTTCTTGCTGTATTCCATAATTAAGTAGTTTCAATAGTGGTTTGTCATGATCTACACAGTCGAATGCCCTGCTGAGGTCACAGAGTATCCCGACAGGGCATTCTCCATCTTCCAGAAGCTTGATAATATTAAGATAAAATCGAGGATAAAATGAATTAATGGCGGTTATAGTACCTCTGGTAGTTTGGAATCCTTGTTGGTTTTTAGAAATTATTCTATCTTTTTCCAGATACATGTTGAGATGATTCAAATAAGCACATTCAAATACTTTCGAGAATACTGATGGCATTGTGATGGGTTGATAGTTATCTATATCATTTATGTCGCCCTTTTTATGAGTTGGGATTTCTTCATTAATTTTTAGGTTTTCTGGAAACACCCCATTACAAAATGTTCCTCTACTTATCTTGGTTTTATTCTTATTAAATATATTTGTTTTTCCAAATTTTTCAAAAACAAGGTGTCACTGACAAATAAAGAATTTCTCTTTTAGGTATCTAAAGGTTTGATTTTGAGCGCAGTGACATTTTGGGGCAGATCACAAAATCTGTCCTTACCACAAATATATTGAAATAATTTTTGATAACTTCTACTTTATTTTTTAGAAACGAGGAGAGAAAATCCCACAAAAAGCTGGAATATGAATGTACCACCTCCTCGAAAAACTTACAGACAGTATTTAAGTTCTATTCCTATTAGTAGAATTGAAAATCCTATTTTGATAAAATGATTTCTTTGTAACTGCTATAAGGTTTTTATGGGCCTTCTTTCTCTCTTTATAGACCGTCCGCATTTCGGGATAGATAATAATAGATAATGTAATATGCAATATAATTCAGTACTTGATAATCTGATTTCTTTTGTAATCCATTGTTTGCTTGCATTTTCTTTTGTATTTGTGAATTTCTTGTGCAATGGAAAATAAGTTTGAAAATGATAATTAAATATCTTCCAGGAGTATGAGCAAGCTACATTAATATCAAAACAGTTATGAATATTGTTCCATGATTAATTTAGAAGAGCATGGGGAAAGTCGGAAACTACTGATTCATTAAACTTCCTTTTCAAATATGTGAAATTACTCTGTTTTTTCTCAGTGGTTGCCTCAAAGCAATAGAAAATCAACTGATGATCCGATATAGTGTTGTCTAATATATTTATAGCACTCTTCATAGGAGAATTGTCAAATATGTGATCTTATGTGATGTGGATGTTATCCGAGTTGGCCCACCACTTACTATGTTGTAGCCTGCAAATATACCTTCCAAGTGATTGAAATGTGGGGAATACCTATAACTACCAAAATTGAAATCTCCACAAACTATAATTTTCTTATTTATCTCTTATCTGTTACCTTCATTGAGTCATTATTTCCTACCACTCTCTCTTCTTATTTCTTCTTTTTCGTGACTTTTTTCCATTCTTCCGCACTTTTAGTCATTGAATTTTTTTCGATTGTCAAATTTATGAATTCATCACATTTTTGGTGAGTCTTTGCTTGTAAAATTGCGTTTGGCACTTCTTTTCTAGAAACTAGTCACAGGATTTTTTGTTGAACTGGCAACAATGTGTTTGAGGTCAACATTCAATACGGAATTTTTACCTTGGGTACTTTTTCATCATCTATCTTTTGGGATCCTCTTTCTTGCAATCCATTTGATTATGAATTGAATTGAATTGAAGACCATATCTCTCTACATCGTACCTCTGGGTCAATCTCTATTCAACAATATGAATAGAAAAGAAACAACTACACAAAGAAAAAAAATTACAATTTTTTTAAAAGCTTTCTATAGTTGTTGACAAAAAACTAAAAACTAAAAAGTTGAAATTGAAAATTATTGATATAGACGAGATTTTATATAAATGCTTATAAAAGGCAAAAATCATTTCTTATATTGTTTGATCTAGATCATTTAGTGAATAACAGATTCAAGCTGGCCGCAAATACAAAATAAGTAATCTTGCAACGCATAATTTTGGAAGCTTTACTTTACTTTATAATTGTTGAATTATTGTCTACTTTTGTGCATTTGTATATGAGCCTGTGCTTGAAAGGTGATTTCAAAAGTAAGTGTTGCATACCATAGATAATCTCTATGAAAAAATAGGCATCATGACAATGTCAGAAAGCTGAATGTTACTTTAATTATCAATTATTCAATGTCAAATGTGAAAAATATTTTGTTGCATCCTCACAAGCGGTTATCCAAATCTCCGAATTCTTTCACTAATCTTTCTATAAAATTCTTCAATGTTTTGCCTGAAGATTTGAAGGTTGAGAATCTTGATATTGAAAAGCTTGAGAAAAAATTTATGAAATCTACCTCTGAACAATATAGTTCATGAAAATTTGAATTTGAAAAATACTTTCATCAAATTCACTGACTACTCGACTTTCATATTATTAAAACGTCTTTGTATCTGTTTGTTTTTATTTCTATATACAGAGTATATGTTCATGAGTTAACATGATCTATGTACAGAGAACTGAAAGTAGCATGATTCTGAAAATTTGTAGAGCCGATGAAGGAACCATAGAGAATACAACTAATATATTTTCGTTTTTGTGAAGCTTTTGGTTTTTCGGAAATGATGTCATCTTTGTTATTTTCAATAGGACACCATGTATTTTACAAAATTTCATATTCCTCTTATGATTCTGACTCAAATTCATGTATTATACAGGTTATTACGTTTTCAAGTTATTCAAGTTTTTCAATAAATAGTGACAAAATATATGTCATTTTCACGTGAATTATAATTCTCAATTATATGAAGTTACTCAACTCATATAAGAGTCCCAGCCAACTAGTTTTTTTTATTTAGAAGGACAGTGGTTGAACCTTCAATGTATTCATGATTGAGTAAATAGCGAGGTGAATGGCCTATGTTCGCATTACTCATCTGTGACTAGGTATGGTTTAAACACCTCCAAAGAAGTATATGAACACGTTATCACCGTCATCTTTCTGCTGTGAATGAAAACTAAAACTTTGAAGGGTCAGTATGAAGTGAGACGAAATTAATAATTAGGTATTGAATAACTGAAAGAATTCATATACGTCTTCTAGGTACGTACCAAAGTGGATTCACTCAACGATATGTGATGCAGATCACGATAACTATTAATGGAATTGCCAGTGTCTTGCATTTTTCATGCAGCTTATATCCAAATACTCAATAAGATTCAACTCATCAACTCGCCACTCTCATTTTCATTATTGAACATAGAGAAACGTTTCTCTATGTTATTGAATATTTGTTTATCTTTGTGAAAGTGACAGTCGTGAAGTCGTAAGATACTCGTGAATGTACTGACACCTTATGATTATGACACCTCATGATACAAGAAAATGTATCATGTTGACACCTGACACAGCTGACACATTTTGCTACGTTGCCAAACTGGATTACTCTTTACTTTACATAATGGTCTTCCTTACATCATGCTTTACATGGTTTCATTCTCATAGCAATAATTGCTCTGAGGTTTCATCATGACCGTTCCTTCCAGTAAGTTCAGCAGTAATGCTCAGTGAATGCAGAAAATATTAGTCGAATGCTTTCTGTGGCATGAGACCATTATAATCGCCAAGAAAGAATGTTGTTATCGCCACACCACTTTCGAACTTCCTAAATACAGCGATATGGACATTTTACAAACTATTGATTGATAAAAAAGAAACATGAAATCTCTAATGAAGATATCGCTAGAATTTGATACAGTTTTGAATGATACAAAGATTGAAAGAGTTAATGAACAATTTATTGCGAAGAAATCTCATTAATGAGTGTATAAGAACAATTTTCTGTTCAAAAACTGAAAAATATTGGAAAGGAGATAATGGGGCATTTCAAAATTCCTTCGAAAAATTTGAAACAGTTGATATAAGGTGAGTTTCCATCTCTTATTCAAGCGAGAAGTTAAAAAACTGTGTTGATTATAAACGAATAATTTGTTTTGGTAATCATAAGCGACACCTTCGGTCGCTTAACTATGATTGAGTTTTTGTACGAATCATATTTAGAACTGAGTGTTTGAAAATTTGTATGAATATAATTCAGCTTTGAGACTAGACTACAACGAATTTCGGAAAACATATTATGTCGTCATAATTCGAAACTAAGTTTTCAACTTTATTACGGAATGTGAAATTTGTACAAGCATGAATCTATACCTCAGAGAGTCTATGACGTTAATTTATCGTGGTTATGGTAATATAATCATGTAGATATAAATTGGCAACATTGGTATAGCAGTCGTTGTGAAAAATGTCAAAACTTGAAAACACAAGTGACAGTTACCTGTCAGTAGTGTCAGTATATCAGATGGTAGGTCATAATCGTATTATTACTAGTCCTCACGATTAAAAGTTATCTGAATTCAAAAGTGAAAAGCTGCAGACATGTTATCGGCTTGTAAACAAACATTATCTTCAAGTTTACAAAGGTCAGTTTATCTGGTAACTCGTATAATATGGAGATCTCCCTCACATCCTATGTAATGTCATGATATAATAGTTCATGATTTATGAGGAAGTCATGAATCAATAAATGTTGTAATCGTCTTCATCATTAGTATGTTTCTTTATCAACTATTATGATTCTTCAAGTTCATCAGTTTTTGTAGTATAATAGTTATCGAATCTGTAGAGATAACCTTCATCCTTTGTGAAATTTTCCATTGACAAGAGACTCATAAAATCAATGTCACACAATCACACATCCCATTTCGTAACTCGTGAATCGGAATGAATGCATGATTCTTGTGGAAATTTATTCAGGCTGATATGGGTTTGTTAGTTGAATAGCATAGATTTTGATAGGTACAACAACTCAAGATAATTTATCTGGAATTGTCAAGACAAATATTACACATTAGGAAAATATCATCCAGAAATATAATTTGTTTCATATTTCTCTAATGTCCAGAGGTACCTAGGTATGTTACCTTCCTAGAAGTGATAGAAGTGAAAATATGCATAAAAATATCAGTAGTCATCAAAGACTCCTTTTTTTTGTTATAGTGAAGTTTATTTTACTTATAAATAAACTTCTAAACAGCAAAATACTATAAACTTATCACAAGGTTAATTCTAAAATAGATTCATCTCTGTTGAAAACAAATAATTCACTCAAATTAACTCCATCAGTCCAAGAATATAAAAATAACAACTTGATTCTCACATATGGCACTCTACAAAGTTATTCAAAATGTTAGGTCATACATATACCTGATTTTTGTTATGAAAAGAAAACGTTGTTATTCCTCAGAAAATTGCATTCTTCACGAGATTGCTTGCATCCTTGCTGTATCTGTTCAGAATATCTGATATGAGAATATTTGATTTATAATTGAAAGAAAAATTCAAATATGAAAATAGGTAGCCTATAACAAGGAACACTTATTTACAATTCTATATATATCATTCATTATATATTGAATATATATGTATTATTCATTATTATCATTCCCTCTAACTATTAAGCAACTAAAAAAACTAATAACAGTGCTGATAGAACCTCATTGTTTGTGTCTATTGATAAGCAAATTTTATAGTTTTTCTCACATCAAGTAATCTATATGCATGTTTCTTGAAATGTGTTGATCATTGTAAAAAGTAAGTTATTTTTAGATCTTCACAGATCAGTTTCATTTTTGCAAACAATATGCTACAACGAAAGTGAAGCTCAAATCTATTGAACTGTGGGGAATTCAGAGGAATAGTTCAAGGCAACACTGCATTTTACCGATAGAATGTTGCCTTCACTTATGAGAAATTTCTAATACTATCAGGAAAAATAACAGATATAAAAAAAATAGCCTCCTGATGTGGAATGTAATCAATAAATGAGTTTACCCATGACTTACTTTCATTATAGATTTGTCTTCGTTGCACTCATTTTGAGAGCTCTCAATAAGAATGTAAAATAACAAAACATTCTAAGTGATAAGTCTAGATTGACTTGGTAGAAAATATCGAACTATTTTCTACAGGGGTTATTTAAAAAATTCTAAGAATCATCAGAATGTCAAAATTGTTTCTAGGAATGTATTTTTGTATCTCATCAATTTTTTCAATCGAACACGCTGTATATTGTCTCATACCTATATCTAAAACCCTGTGTACATGTATAAAACTTTTACACTTTTTCAATCATCAGAATGTCAAAATTGTTTCTGCGAATGTATTTTGCCATCTTATTAATTTTTTCAATCGAACACCCTGTATATTGTCTCATATCTATATCTAAAACCCTTTATATATGTTTTTGCTTTCTTTTATACAAAATGATTTTCTATATAAAATGTAGTCTGCTTTAATCATCGTTTTTGAATTTCTATTTCTATTTTAACAAAAGCTCTGGCTCTGAAATATATTCAGCACATATAATCCTCATTTTTAAAGGAGAGATATTGAACAAATCATAAAATTATTTACTTTCGTTATCATTATTTACATTGATTAATAATAGACCAGGTTGAAACTTGAATAACTCGTCTTTCCAGCTTTAGCTTTCGTGTGAATTTTATCTCCTCGTTTCTAAATAACGAAGTGTCACTGACAAATAGAGAATTTCTCTTTTAGGTATCTAAAGGTTTAATTTCAAGCTCACTAACATTTTGGGGCGGATCACAAATCTGTCCTTACTACAAATATATTGAAATAATTTTTAATAACTTATCTTTTATTTTTCAGTAACGAGGAGATAAAATCCCACACAAAAGCTGCAAAAATGAATGTACCACCTCCTTGAATAATTTACAGACAGTATCGAATAACTCTGCTTATGGTATATTGTTTGAAAGGTGTCTTCATTCTTTATTAAAAACTATTATGGTTTTCGAGTTTATTGCAACAATTAAGATATAATAAAATAAAATCACGTGGTTCCCGCATTTCGCTACAATATATATTCAAAACTTTTATGTTGAAAAATGTCAATTTATAATTTAAAATTGACGTGTTTCGAGACTTTTCATAGATATGTGAAGTAACCAAGATAATGAATTCATGCAGTTTTGGCTTTTACACACTGTATGTAGTTATTATAAATTAGGTCTAAATTGTTCTGGTGCCAGTGATTGAGTTTCAAGGTTCGCTAATGGTTATCCTGAACGGAATTATTCAACATGAATACCTCGTGTTCAGAGGTGTTGAAAAGTAGTCTCACGTTATGATTATCTCACTGTTAAATTTGATGTAAGCGATAGGAATAAATAGCATTTTTGGTTTTGGTGGCCATGCTTGATTACGTCTAGTTCATTTTGGCAGTGATCACTGAACACTGTTAAGACATGTTGCCAGGGTCACGTTCTGAAATAAAATTAGAAAATGTTTTTTAGGTCAATTGTTTTTTTCGTTACTGCCAGGTATTACGTCAATAAGTAATTTTTTCTACAACCGCTTAATAAAGTAGCCTTTGACGCTCTCAAATCTCATCACAAAGGTGACATTTTCCGAGGAATGTCATTCTGTGACAGCATTTGCGCTCGTGAGCGGAAATATTGAAAAACGCTCTCATTGCTGCTGCACGGCTGCATATACCTACCAATATAGGTATGTATTCACCTATTGTTGAAGAGCCCATTATTGAATGATGGAAAATAGTGACAGTGAACTATCAAACACGCCTCCTGATATAGCAGAAAGTGCGAAAGCTGTAACTCTGAATCTCCTACCGGAGATTATATATGATAAATTCATAAAATGGTGCCACTCCAAGAAGGTAACTAAGTATTCAGAAAACGTGTTACTGGCTTATTTTGGAGAAAAATCGAATAATATGAAGTCATCAACTCTTTGGTCTATGAATTCGATGATACGTACATACTTGAATGTCAAAAATAACATCGAAATCAATAAGTATCCTAAACTTATCGCATTTCTCAAGAAACAGTCTGTTGGATATAAAGCGGAGAAATCCAAGACCTTTACCGCTGAAGATGTGCACAAATTTCTACAAGAATCTCCCGATGAAGAATATCTGCAGAAAAAGATGAATTTCAAATATCACAATCTTTGCTGTCACCACAGAAATCACTATCTTCGAATTTATATATACATATGTGACATGGCGTATGGTTATGAAGCACTGCATTTCACGCGGACGACCCGAGTTCAATTCGCAGAATATAGTTTTTTTTTCAAATTCAATATAAGTGGATTGAGTACAATTCGAATAGCTCAGAGCTCCATTCAGAAGAGCTATACCTGTTAATTTTGTTATAGGTAATATTGATTATGGGTATTGCTGGTGCCTGCAGGCGTGATGAATTGGTGAAAATGCAGATCAGTGACATAGAAGATAAAGATTCTATTTTAATAGTCCGAATTCCGGATTCAAAAACAAGAATAAGCCGTGTTTTCACAGTTGTCAGTAATAATGAAGTAAAAGCAGTTGATTATTTATCAATTTATGAAAAATACATTGCCTTGAGACCACTGTGTGAAAATAATGATACCCTCCGTCGCCTATTTTTACGTTATAAAAAAGGCAGATGTGTTAATCAAGTTGTAGGTATGAATATAATCGACAAAATTCCTAGTGACATTGCTAAATATTTGAAATTACCTGAGCATAATTTATATACTGGACCGAGTACTGGACACTGTTTTCGACGAACTTCTGCAACTCTGTTAGTAAATGGTGGAGGTGACCTAATACTACTGAAGGAACATGGTGGATGGAAAAGTAGAAATGTTGCAGAAGGGTATATTGATGAATCAATCAAAAATAAGAATGGAACTACAAAAAAAATATTCTCAAGACCATCCACATCTCATTGTGTAGATTTCCAATCTTCAGGAGAATTTATTTTAGAGAAATCTGCTGGTGGCCCTTCAGGTTCAGGTATAAATATCAGAGATTGTAATAATTGTACATACAATTTCAATATAGTGAATGATAAATGAAATTTTCAAGAATATTGTTCATTGTGTTATGAATTGAAATACAAGTAATCAATAACCATAATACTATCATGTCTATATATTCTTGTTGAATATAGTGCGATTGAAGAAAAAACCATGTGTGTATTTCGACCACAAAGTGTCATTGCCTCTCTCGAAAGATTACCGCGCTCCGCTTCGTGTCACGCGGTAACCCTGTTTGTCGAGCGGCAATATATCACTTTGCCATCTAAATACACAAATACCATCAGTAATTGAATTCCTGCGGTGGTTGCAACGATTCTTTTTTATCGCAGAAACTTTAAATATTCACTTCTGTCAGAGATACAGGATCGGTCGAATTGTCATTTTAGGAATTCCTAATATTTCCGGAAATATCCAAACGAAATTTCGTAAAATACTTTTGATTTTTTCATGGAGTTTGGAGACATTTCGAAACATTTTTCAGCTCTTCATTTCTCCTTTTTTACCATACAAAATGGTGTTGCCACATTCATTATCCAACGTTTACTCCTCAGTTTACTCTTTGGCCACCTTTGCTCAACTTCACTTTTTTTAAATCAAAATTTCCGCCTTGGAATTTTCATTTCGTATTATAGCAGTACCTTTCGGTTTCCTAAGATCGGTGTCGCGTGAAACCATCGGAAATAAATTAATTAAGGCATAGTCCAACACTGTTCTCACTCTGAACTTGTCACCAACACGTTTATTTTTTTCAGATATTCTGGGAATGTATGAGATTATATTCGTTACCAGCGTTATTCGTCTCTGTTCTTGTTTTGTATTCTGTCTGTTTTCAATTAGGTGCATTTTTGTCATCAATGAAATGTTTTCGATATGGTCGATTTCGGTATTGGAAATTTTTTTTTTTCAGTAACTTCAGATCGGGCGCGAGATGTCTCGGTTCTGTGGTCCCCGAGTTGAAGATCGGCGACTTCGAGGTGCGAAACGAGCCCGTCTACGGCTACCTGAAGGGGTCCAAAGAGCGGGTTGAGCTCGAGAAGGCGCTCAAGGAAACGGAGGCCAAAACGGAGGACGTTCCCATCGTGATAGGCGACAAGGAGTTCCGCACCAAGGATGTGCGCTATCAGGTGAGTGGACGGACGGACTGAGTGGTTTGTTGATGGCAAAGACATTCAAACATTTTTAATGTCTTTGGTTGATGGGGACTTTTCGAAGATTCTTTGCAATTTCTGGTTATACCGGAATCATATATCGTCATATATCACTTATATCGTCGCAAATTCATATATCGTGAGTCATCACATTTTTCAATCTCACACAAAATTCTGAAATTATTTTATGAATATGTCCTGAATCAGAATCAGAAATGCTTTATTGTCATTTAATGTTAATTATGTTGACAAAGCTTGCCTAAAACTGAGTCACGTAAAATAAAAAATATAAAATGGAATTCGATGCAGTAAAAACATAGGTACTAAAAGTGGTTGAGTTTGAAGTTTATATATAAAATTAATTATCACAGAACAATTTGTCACAAAACACAAGAAATTTCAACACATTCAACTCTTTGAGGTTGAAATATATTAAAAAGTTTGTAGTATATTTAGGAGTGAGATGTGAGGTTGTCCATAAAGTATTCATTTAAATCATAATATGCTCTTTGGAGAAGGAGTTTTTTCACTTCTTCACGAAACTTATTTTCCCCTTCCAGTTTTCTGATATTAAGTGAACGGTGGTTAAATAGCTTTTTTCCGTTATAAATTATTGAATTCTTGATTTGTGTTGTTGAGGGGATTGGAAGAGTGATGTTGTGAGTTAGACGGGTTGCGTAGACTGGCTGAGACATAATATTCCCGATATATTTTTTACGAACTAATTAGACTGTTTCTAGAATTAAGATGCATGCTAATGGTAGAATTCCGTGTGCTTTGAAGAGAGGTCTACAGGAATCTCTGCCTCCAGCTCGAAAAATATATCTGAGAGCCCTCTTCTGGAGTCTAAAAATAGGGTTAGTAGAGTTCTGGAAGCCAGCACCCCAGTAACATATTCCCTATCGTATGTGAGATTCAATAAATGCAAAATAGGCATTCCTAGCTGAGCTGAAGTTGAGAGAATTCGAGATGGTTCTAATGACATAGCAGTTTGAAGATAATTTTTTTTAGCAAATAATTGATGTGATTATCAAATCTCAAATTTTTATCGATATGTAGACCTAAGAATTTGTTCACTTGTTTGGAGTCAATAGTTTGGTTATCAAGAAAAACTGTGAAGGGTGAATACTACCCATTAGATGGCCTACAAATAATTCATCTCTTGACACATTATTCCAGACCTGTTCAATAATGCCTCTTATGAATCTCAACTTGGCGTTAACTTTTCTGAATGGTGTTTTCGAATTTTTCAAAACTGAGAAGGGTGAAAACTACCCCTTAGACGGCTTGCAAATAATTCATCTCTTGACACAGTATTCCAGTCCTGTTCAATTGAACCTCTACCGAATCTCAACTTAGCTGAACTTTTATGAATGGTGTTTTAGAATTTTTCAAAACTTAGAACTACCTCGTAGACGGCCTGCAATTGATTCTTCTCTCGACACAGTATTCCAGACCTGCTCAATGATGCCTCTACCCAATCCCAACTTGGCCTAAACTTTTCTGAATGGTGTTTTCGAATTTTTCAATACTTAGAAGGGTGAAAACTACCCCTTAGACGACCTGCAGATAATTCATCTCTCGACACAGTTTTCCAGACCTGTTCAATAACGCCTCTCATGAAACTCAACTTGGCTAAACTTCTCTGAATGGTGTTTTCGAATTTTTCAAAACTTATAATGGTGAAAACTACCCCTTAAACGTTCTACAAATAATTCATCTCTTGACACAGTATTCCAGACCTGTTCAATAATGCCTCTACCAAATCTCAACTTGGCTAAACTTTTCTGAATGGTGTTTTCGATTCTTTTAGAAACGAGGAGAGAAAATCCTCTCGAAAAACTTACAAACAGTATTTACTAAATGGTGTTTTCGAATTTTTCAAAACTTGGAAGAGTGAAAACTACCTTTTCAACGGCCTGCAAATGATTCATCTCTTGACACAGTATCCGAAACCTGTTCAATAATGCCTCTGCCAAAACCCAACTTGGCTAAACTTTTTCGAATGGTGTTTTCGAATTTTTCAAAACTTGGAAGGATCAAAACTACCCATTAGACGGCCTGCAAATGATTCATCTCTCGACAAAGTATTCCAAAACTGTTCAATGATGCCTCTACTAAATCTCATTGGCTAAACTCTTATCAATGGTGTTTTTGAATTTTCCAAAACTAAGAATGGTGGAAACTACCCCTTAGACAGCCCCTACTACCCTTAGATAGTGTTCTATCAACCAATTCATGTATCATGTATTTATTGAGTGGTGATTTTCATTTCATCATCACTCATGATGTCAACAATTCATGATCCATGGTTTTTATAATTTCTATTTGTACTCGGAGTGTGAATTTCAATCATAATTCTCCTATAGCTAGATAAAATATTGTTTTCACAATTATTTTCTAATTCACTGGTAAAATGGCTGCTGGAAAAAAACGGCTGCTGAGTTCACACTGGTAAAAATAATACCAATACTTGCAGTGTATTATCCATTCTTGATCTTCCATAAAGAATAAAAAGTCATCAGCAATGTAATCAAATCACATAATTTTTTCACAAAAATGTACTAGAGCATGATTTTTCACGAAGAATATATAATGTTTCTCAAATTCAAAGGTTCTTTCATCGATAGGAAGGACAAGTTTGTATTTTCATATCATGAGTGTGTTTGTCATCGAAAATATCAATTTCTCATAGTACTCACCGAGTTGAGTTCCTGTCGAATGAATGAATGAAACGATTTGCATTAACGAAACAATATTTGCGTCTATAAATATTGAAAAGTTCATAGTTCTTACACCGAATATATATATATTCGGTTCTTCTTATTTCATTTCACATCAAGGCAGGAGATGTATGATTCAACATATCGTTGACCTTAATGATATTGTAATGAACTTCACGAAAGAGAATTAGTGATAATGCGACTTCATGCATATAGGATATCGGAAACGAAAAAGATTGAGTGTCAGTTGAATACTGGCATAAAAGCGAATTTTCGAAGTTCAATCATGTATTGTGATTTAGGTTCTCATCGAAAATGTCGAAATGTTCATTTTTATTTTGCATCTCAAATCAAATCCTAATCTCACCCAAACGCGTGTAACAAGTTCCCTCTCACTTTTCGATGCGAAACTCATATAGACTAGAATAAGAATTAATTGATTTTTCACTGGATTGTTATAACTATCTGACCTCATACGAAGACATCGATAGACATTTTCATCCAGTTGAAATGATGATCGTTGTTTACATCAAAGAACCATTGACAGTGGCGGCGTGATTTTTTTTGTTATTTAGGGTGAAAAATAAATTACTATAATTAGTGAAATTAATGAACAAATAAATGAGATGTTTATATCCCTAGCTATTACATTATGTTTGTTACTGATATTACGATTATGCTATATGCTTTATTTATAACTGATCATTTCCCATTGTACTCTTGTGCTCTGCCATATTAACTGAATAAATCACTTTACTTTACTTCACTACTTTACTTCAATATAATGACGGAAACAAATAGACAAATCCTGTCGTATATGACACCCGCCTACTTGGAATAAATGTGAACAATGCAAAAAGTTACCAAGTGAATTTTTTTTTTTAGAAATAAAAGTAGAAACATCAATAATTATTTCAATATATTCGTAGGACATATTTGTGATCTGCCCCAAACTGTCACTGTGCTTGAAATGTAACCTTCAGATCCATAAAAGAGCAGTTATTTATTTGCCAGTGACCTTTGTTTTGAAAAAAAAATGGAGGACAAATATATTTAGTAATTATCAAAATTTCTACTCGGTTGTTTGTACTCCAAAGAATTTAGAAGACAAGTATATTTATCAAATATCAAACTTTTTACTTTTCCCACTACCCTTCCAATTTTATATTAAAACAAGGATCTATGACAAATAGAATATTTCTGTTTTAGGTATCTGAAAGTTGAATTTATTATTTATATTTCAAATAAATTGAAATGAATATTATAATTTCTATTTCTATTGTTAGAAACGAAGAGAGAAAATCCCAAAAATTTGTAAAAATGAATAAAATATATTTATGTATATTGTATATATGTATATTATGTATATGTATGTTATACAGGGTGGCCCACCGAAAACGTACCGCAAGGCATTACAGGCTGGAGAGAACTTTTCGATAAAATCCGAAAACAGGTCAAGGGGACACATTTTGATGTAACAAGCATAGTAAAACCTTCAACCCCCTAAGTGGAGGTGCACCCCAACATTTTTTTCAAATGGGAAGGGGTGTCAAGCGATACCTCTTTAGAAGGGGCTTGTCATTCCCTATACAGTGCTGCTTAGATTTTTCAAATCGATCTACCTTTTCAGAAAATATGGAGCGTTGAAACTCCAACCATCATGTGGGACGTAAAATGAATACAAAGATCGGATCAATTGTACTTTATCGCAATGAGTTCCTTCAAATGAATTCGCTATTTTTTCCGAGTCGCTGTTTTCGCCGATGCACAGATTTTTTTATGCTCATTTTAGAGAGTGAAAAATGAATAGGATCCATTTCTTCAGGTTTGAATTAGATCAAGTAGTTGGTAGATACATGTCGTGGTTGAAGTGTTTACGAATTGTTGACTTTAAAATTTATTATTATGTTGTATTCAATTGCAGACAGAGTGGAAATCATTGAGCTTTTTTTCGAAAACGATGAATGTGGAAATCGGGTCGCGGAGTTGTTTAACCAAAGGCATCTTGACAAACATGCCTCTGGAAAAATTGTTCGCGAAGTGGTGAACAAATTTCGCGAAATAGGTTCAGCTCATAACAAAAAGAGAGAGCTTGAAAATCCAGTACTAAATGAACCTACGGACAAAGCAGTATTGGGGCAAGTTGCAGTTGATAGTACGTAAAGTACAAGACAATTGGCCATTGCGACGGGTGTCTCGTACCAGTGTCCAACGGGTATTGAAAAAATACAAATTCACGTGCACGAACTGACTGAAGACGACTTTGATCGTCGCTTGCAATTTTGCGAAATTATGAGTGACCGAGTGTTTCACAATGGTTATTTTTTATTCAATGTGTTTTTCGGACGAATGTTCCTTCTTCCCCAATAGTTAAGTGAATCGCCACAATTGCCGTACTGGGCTGACAACACTAATCCAAGGATTTTCCACGAGACATCCCCAGAAGTTGAATGTGTGGGCTGGTATTTTTTGAAATGCCATTGTAGGACCTTTTTTCCTTCCTGGAAACTCAACAGGCGATATGTACTTGGATTTACTACAAAATGCCATCGACCCAGTTCTAACAAATATCATTGAGAATGATCCCGCATACGATGAACAGGAACTGATTTACCAACAATACGAAGCTCCTCCTCATTATTCCCACAATGTGCGCAATTATTCACATGACACATTTCCAGGACGATGGATAGGACGACGGGGCCCAATAGAATGGTCACCTCGGTCACCTGACTAAGTCCTTTAGATTTTTTTGTGAGGACACAAAAGCGTTGTTTACAAAACACCACCAGACACAGAACAGTTGCAACGAAGAATGCAAATGCTCCAGAATGTACGACAACGGTTTGAAAATAACTCTACCACTGTATGCAGGTTGAAGGACAGCAATTCGAACACTTACTTGACTAATAAATGAGTAGAAGTACAATTGAATCAATTTTTGCATTTTTCGTCACTCATTATCGTTGGAGTTTCAACGCTCCATATTTTCTGAACGAGCCCCTTCTAAAATGTTGGGGTGACACACCTACTTAGGGGGTTGAAGGTTTTAGTATGTTTGTTATGTCAAAATGTGTCTTCCTGACAAACAAACCTGACCTGTTTTCGGATTTTATCGAAAATTTCTTTCTCAGTCTGTAATGCCTTGCGGTACGTTTTCGATGGGCAACCCGGTATATGGTTAGCCAACTATGATTAACATTTCGAAAAATGCAACTTTATGCCCTAAAATTTCAGAATTACCTCAATGCCACTTTATTATACAGAATAAAGTACTCTTCAAGAATGTGAAAGTTACTTTCTCTTTCCAAACTTTACAAATAACCATGATATTCGCGTGTGTCTGAAAGTCGAAAAATATAACTTTTGTTCAAACTCGAAAACAAATGACGATAGCAATTGAAATTTGTTCCCGCCAGTGAATTAGTCTCAAAAAAAGAGATAGATGATGTGATTTCCATTTTCATCTATCTCTTATAGTTACCGAGTTGCCCTATACAAACATCGAAGTTTGGCCTTCCTGTACATTATGACAATTTCAATTTTTTTCATTTTGTATCATTAACTAGGGAAGCTAGAAAAACATATGATCTTTTTCGAACGTTTCCATATCATGGATATATAGGGTGTCCCGAAAATTGTGTGCAATACTTCACTATCGGCTTCTAGGACAAGAAATTGGAGGAAAATATTTCATACATATAGGTCGACAAATGGCGCCCAAGAGAGATAACAGCCTCTTATAAAGACGCTCCTAAAGATGGTTCGTCAATAATTTTTCCAAAACGGTTTGGGAAAAACTTATGCAATTTTATGCAAACATATGCAACTTTGTGTACCTAGTATTTCACGCAGAATTTCAAAATGTAAACGAAAGTAAAGAAAAACATTCAGGGGTATTCAAACAGGGCCAGCTAGTCTAGGGTATTCTTAGCAGTGAATATTTGTGTGCAATTTTTTTTTCTCAATTTGGCTGCATAATATGGAAATGAAATGAATTTTATACTGTCTGTAAGTTTTTCGAGAAGGTGGTACATTCATTTTCCAGCTTTTTGTGGGATTTTTTTCCTCCTCGTTTCTAAAAATTAGAGTAGAAGTTAATAAAAATTATTTCAATATATTTGTAGTAAGGACAGATTTTGTGATCTGCCCCAAAATGTCACTGTGCTTGAAATTAAACCTTTAGATACCTAAGAGAGAAATTCTCTATTTGTCAGTGACACCTTGTTATTGAAAAATTTGGAAATACAAATATATTCAATGAGAATTAAAATATTTCAATTGTGTTGAGAACGGGAGCAGATTCGTACCAGAAACGTCCACCAAGATGAGTAGAGGTTTTATTCTCATCAAATATATTTTTATTTCCAAATTTTTCAAAAACAATATGTCACTGACAAATAGAATATTAACTGAAAAGGTTACTCTTGTTGAGCATTGATAAAATGCATATTTTTTGTGAAACCAATTCGAAAATTTCGTTACGGTATGAGGTAGGTGTATTGGAAATATAAAATAATTTCATTTTTCAGCTTTTGATGGGATTTTCTCTCCTCGTTTCTAAAAAATAGAGTAGTAGTTATTAAAAATTATTGCAATATATTTGTAGTAAGGACAGATTTAGGATCTGTCCCAAAATGTCACTGCGCTTGAAATTAAACCTTTAGATACCTAAAAGAGAAATTCTCTATTGGTCAGTGACACCTTCTTTTTGAAAAAATTTGGAAATACAAATATATTTAATAATAATAAAACCTCTACTTATCTTGGTGGACGTTTCGGGAACGAATCTGCTCCCGTTCTCAACACAATTGAAATATTTTTCTTCGTAAACTTTTTTCGATGTTTCCGATTTTGACACTGAAAAGTGACAATTTGGCAGACGGAGGAATTCTGTTTAGAAGGTGTTTTCATTAATTGATATCGAATTTTCCATTTTCATATTCAAGTTTCAGAAGTGGATGCCAAGTTCTATCTATATCAACTGAACAAGAAGCAATATTATTGTCTCCGTTCAGGAGAATGCAAGCAGACTCTTCAATTTTCCGTTTCTGGTTGTTGTCTTCTTTTCCTATGATCTTAATATTACTCCAATCGGCCATATGTTGTCCATTCCCAGTAAGGATATGCTCAGCTAATTTTGACTTGTCAGTATATCTTCTCTTTATATTGTTCTTATGCTCTTTCATCCTTACTGATAGAGGCCTGCTGGTTTCACCGGTATAATATTTTCCACAAACACATGGTATACTGTATATACAATTTTTTGATGACTGTTTTTCATTTCTCGGTTTTGTATGAGTCAAAATCGATCTCATTGTATTTTCTGTCTTGAACACTGTTTTCACTCGAAACTTGTCACCAACACGTTTAATTTTTTCAGATATTCCGGGAATGTATGGGATTACATTTGTTATCAGTGTTGGTTGTCTTTGTGTTTGTTGTATATTCTCAATTTGGTGTATTGTTTTGTCAATGAAATGTTTCGGATAAGTGTTGAGTTGTAGAACATCTTTTATATGGTTCATTTCGGCATTGAAAATTTGGTGGTTCGATGATATGGATTTGGCTCTATCATGAAGTGATTTGATTATTCCTTTCTTTATACTTGTATGATGATTTGATTGAAAATTGAGGTATCTGTCGGTGTGTGTATTTTTACGATATACACTTGTTATCAAATTGTTATCTGATTTTTTAATGAGGACATCTAAGAATGGTAATTGATTATTACATTCGATTTCTAAAGTGAATTTGATTGTTGGTTCGATATTGTTTATATAATTTAGAAAATTATCTAGTTCCATACGGTTATGTGGCCAAATAATGAAAATATCATCCACATATCTCCACCGAGTCTTTGGTTGTTTACTGAATTTTTTCACAATATTCTCTTCAAAATCTTCCATGAATATATTACTTAGAATAGGAGATAATGGTGAACCCATGGCCATACCAAAATTTTGTTGATAAAAATCATGATCTAATTGAAAGTAAGTTGTTTTGAGACATAGTTCCAAAAATTCTAAAATGCCTTCTACACTCAGCTTAGTTCTTTCAATGAGTTTTTCATCATCTTCCAGTTTCTTTTTCACTATTTGTAAAGTTTTTTCTATAGGAACATTAGTAAATAAACTCACTACATCGAAACTTACTAAAATATCATCTGTATCGAGATGTATGTTATTTAGTTTCTCCAAGAAATGAGCAGTATTTCTAATGAAACTTTCACTATTTCCTGATAAAGGTTTTATTATATCTAAAAGAAATCGTGATAAATTTTGACAAGGAGATCCTATTGAACTCACGATTGGTCTTAATGGATTGTTTGGTTTATGTATTTTTGGAAGTCCATAAAAATGTGGGGGTTTGCTATGGTATCTGGATATATGTTTCCTATCTGTTAGTGTAAGTTGATTTTCGTGTTTTTTCATTATGTTTCGTATCTTTCTCTCTATGTTTGCTGTTGGATCTCTATTCAATTTTGTGTAATTGCCTTCATTTATAATTTGTATTATTTTATCATTATATTCATTTTTGTTCATAATGACTATAGCGTTGCCTTTATCAGCTGGGAGTATTTTGATTGTATCATCATGTTTAAGATTATTAAATATGTTTTTCTCTTCTCTTGTGATGTTTGGTGTAATTTCATGTTTTTTCTCAATAATTATTTTACTTCTGATTCTATATTCATTAGAAAATTCCTCCGTCTGCCAAATTGTCACTTTTCAGTGTCAAAATGAAATGAAAAACAGTCATCAAAAAATTGTATATACAGTATACCATGTGTTTGTGGAAAATATTATACCGGTGAAACCAGCAGGCCTCTATCAGTAAGGATGAAAGAGCATAAGAACAATATAAAGAGAAAATATACTGACAAGTCAAAATTAGCTGAGCATATCCTTACTGAGAATGGACAACATATGGCCGATTGGAGTAATATTGAGATCATAGGAAAAGAAGACAACAACCAAAAACGGAAAATGCATTCTCCTGAACAGAGACAATAATATTGCTTCTTGTTCAGTTGATATAGATAGAACTTGGCATCCACTTCTGAAACTTGAATATGAAAATGGAAAATTCGATATCAATTAATGAAAACACCTTCTAACCAGAATTCCTCCGTCTGCCAAATTGTCACTTTTCAGTGTCAAAATCGGAAACATCGAGAAAAGTTTACGAAGAAAAATATTTCAATTGTGTTGAGAACGGGAGCAGATTCGTTCCCGAAACGTCCACCAAGATAAGTAGAGGTTTTATTATTATTAAATATATTTGTATTTCCAAAAATTTTTTCAAAAAGAAGGTGTCACTGACCAATAGAGAATTTCTCTTTTAGGTATCTAAAGGTTTAATTTCAAGCGCAGTGACATTTTGGGACAGATCCTAAATCTGTCCTTACTACAAATATATTGCAATAATTTTTAATAACTTCTACTCTATTTTTTAGAAACGAGGAGAGAAAATCCCATCAAAAGCTGAAAAATGAATGTACCACCTCCTCGAAGAACTTACAGACAGTATTTATAAAATAATTTGTTTTGAAGAGCTATTGAAATAAAACTATGAAAAAACTTGAATTCATCGATTTCTGCCGTAAAAGCCGCTGGTGAAGTATTGTATACTACCTATGCATTTTCGGAACAGCCACCTATATTTTATTCTTGATAGTTTCTGTGATTTCAGTGCATGTCACAAATTGTCACTATCTTTGCTCAGGGTGGTGCTTCCTATCAATTTTGATTAGGAACACTTATTTCATTTGAAAAATTCTAAATTATCATGTTCTGTGACCAAATTGCAAAAAATAGCACACAAAGAAGTTAGGTCTGAAAATACAAAACTGTCTTGATTATCTCAAATCGTCTCGGAAAAATTCTTCTTCGAGAACGGTCCCATAAGAAGCTGTCTCTATAGCTGACCAAAGATATGATATAATCTATTCTGTATTAGATGCACCCTTGCCACGTCGACTTATGCGAAGCATTGAAACGAACATAAGAAGAAGGAGCTTTTGATTCACCTGGATGTACAAGGAAAGGTATAATTTTGCCAACAGTCAGTTGATCACTGCTGGTTGCCTCTCTCTCGTTTGCTGTTTTCGTTGGTTAGATGCCTCCCCATTTCTCTAGGCGCGACCTACAGTCTATTTGAAATTTGTTCAACATTATTCAATCACTCACCTATGAATCGATATAATCTGATCTTTTTTGAAACTGTTAGTACAGCCATAGGATGAACAAAACAACACCATTTCGAACAAAGTTTTAAAATACTTTCTTGACTTCATGGGCTGAACCGGCTGAACCAACTAGGATTATTTACCAATAATCAATATTCAACAACAAGTAAAACTCTTCTCTCTTCGTTTCTTCTCTATCTTTGTTTTAGCACACTTATAAATCAATAAACTTACCTCAACAATAGATTTGAGTGAATAATCTTACACTATCACATGACATGACACATCTATTTTTTTTCATCGCTTCGTCTCTTTCTCATGGTCGTTTCAATGCCTCTCTCTCTCTCTCTCTCTCTCTCTAAGCTCGATCTAGTAGAGAATAGATAATATCTTATCTTTGAACTGACCCTACAAGAACCTCTCTTAGGGGACATTCGCCAACTCATGTTTTCATGGAGTTTTCTTCCTATATCTGGTCCTAGAAATCGCTGGTAGAGTATTGTACACAATTATTCAGTGCCGTTGTTTTTTTCTTGTTAAGGTGATGCCCCACAACCACAAGAAGAAACTCGCTAAATTCTACTACGCCGACAAAGATCTCGTCAACAAAGCTATCCAAACAGCGACGGAGGCTCAGCAAAAATGGGACCGAGTCCCCATACCGGATAGGTTCGATTTATTGTGGAAAGAAATCGACGCCGATTACGAATGCCAAATTTTTCAGATTAAGAATTTGGGAGACGGCTGCTTCGCTGATGGCCAAGGAATACAGGGCGAAGCTGAATGCTGCCACGATGCTGGGTCAGGCTAAAACGATCATACAAGCTGAGATAGATTCTGCCGCCGAGCTCATCGATTTCTTCAGGTAGGTCGAAACTGTGTCTGTACTTTCTTGCAGATCAGTTAACCTTACATTTGCATTATGCGATTTCGACCGGATTTTTTTTGTTCATGGCTTTATAGACTTGATTATATCACCAAAAAAGCGCCACGAAATCCAAAACCTACTTCATCTATTTTCAGAATTGAAATTGAAATTGCTACCTTCAAAAACGGGCCTTACCAAATTTAATCGAAAACTTTATAGTAGTAATAATGATAATATAATTTATTAACTGCAGGTACAATTCAATTCACCTTTTTTGGAACCAACTGTGAATTTATACAAACCTAGAAATTTTCTTGATTTGATTTTGATATATAAACTCAAGATATGTTGCTTTATTCATTTTGTCAGTAAGAAATTGAAATTATCAAAGATAGCTTTTAATGAAATCAATACAGTCCATAATTATGGCACTAGACAATTGAATTCTTTGATGGCAAATACATTCAGGTCGAACATTGGTAAACAATCAAAATTCCATGATGGAATAATTTTATACAACTTGTTACCGAATGAGCTCAAAAATATACATGATTCAAGAAGATTCAAAACTAATTTTAAGAAATACTTGATCTCAACATTCCAATTTTATCAATATTATCTTTGATTTGGTTACTTATACTTAGCATTGATATGTGAGAACTTGGTTGTATGTTGAAGATTTTTTTTTTAATTGTGAACAAATATTTTTTTTCTCTATTCAATGTTTCTTTTATGTGTATATATATGTATACCCTATTATAAACAGTGATGTTTTTTGATAAAGACAATGAATCAATCAATCAATATAAAATATAGACAGAGTAAAAAAAGGTAAGTTAATAAACGAAAACGTCACGTAAACTTTTTCCAGTTTGTGTTTGACTGTGAGAATTACAATCAGGAAGTTAAAAATCACGTAACAAATATAATGATTTTATAGCCAGTTCAAAAATGAAATTTACTTTGTGTGTTCAAAAATTCACTCCAACAGTCAAGTTATCCATGCAAAAAACAGTGACAGTTAATTGTTGAAAATAACATATCGAGGTGTTGAAAAGCTATAGTAGTAGTAGTAGTAGTTCATTTCACCACGTTATGTGCAGTTACATTTATGGCAGGTCACAAATATCAGTAAAAAATAATAAAAAATAATCTCAACTTAAAAGCATATTGTACAATTATACTATATTGTAGTAATATAGTAGTGTATATAATAAAGTCATCGCACTATTTTCCAGTATTTTTTTGCTGGGAAAAGGTCGGTTAGAAAAATTTGGCTCATAAAAAGATTCTCCCTCCACATTGTATCATCTCATGATCTTGCAGTCAGACCAAGTAGTCAAGTTACTTATCAAAATACGTCAAGACTAATGCCCGTAAGGTGTCGTTTCGTTTTAGATTGAACGCGTTTTTCCTGAAGGAGGTCAGCAAATACCAACCGATTTCGGAGGATCCGAAAGTGACGAAGAACTCGATGAGATATCGCGGCATCGACGGTTTCATCGCGGCCGTGTCGCCCTTCAATTTCACTGCCATCGGAGGGAATCTGGCATACACGCCGGCACTCATGGTAAGATTGCAATTTTCACTACGTTTCTGCACTTTGGTAGCCTTATTGATGGCTATAAAATTCTAATTTCATAATTATTGTACTGGGTGATTCAATAAGGGTGACGAGGTACTGTATCTCAGAAACTAATAGTCGTAGAAGTTTGGGAAAAAATCCTTCGGAGCAATTCGACCAAGAAAAATTGCTGAAAATATTCTTTCAAATTCATACGGCCACCGCTAGAGGGCCTAATAGCTTCGATCGTATGAGAGATTTCCTCATATAAGTTGGAAATGAAAATTCTCACGTTAATGTAACCATAATGGTCCATCTTTTTGATGGATGATTTTTCATTGTGGGACGTAAAATAAAGGCGGGTAGGGATGATAAACTTTTTGGACTGTAAATGTCTATAACTTGAGTTCAACTCGACAGAATTCTGATAAGAAGGTCTGATTCGAGAAAGGAAGGTCTGAAATAAGAAACCATTCATGCTATCCTGGTTCATACCGCCCTCGCAAGAGGTCGTGTTGTATTAAGTTAACCGTTTTTTTGAATTTTCTCCGTAATCGTGATGGCGCATCGATATATTCATTCGTTTAAGTTCAAAGGGTACGATTTGCAGAATATTATATGTAAAAACGGTACACTTCCTCAACAGAGCTGGGGGTGGTCGTTTTCGATATATTTAATTTTCTATGTCGATGCACGTTACTTAGCTCTTAGGGCGCTAAGTGAAGATGCTGAGAGAGAAAAAAAAAAGAAAAGAAAATTTCAATTTCAACACCCTGTATCTCCGAAATGAAGCCTTTCCTGACACAAGTTCATGTAGTCTTCTATTCCTAAAATTGTTTCAGAAATACGTCATTTGAATATTTTAACGTACTTATGTTACACCCTGTAGAGTTTTCATCATTTTTGTTTCTTATCTGTATGCAACAGGTTTTATCCTTGTCTTGACATTCTCCTTTTTTTGTATGTTCACTCATGTAGATATGCAAATTGATTCGATGAAATTGAATTGAATGGGAAAAAAAGGAATTATCATAATTAATCAAATCATAATGATGGGGATTTTCTTAGGGAAATGCTGTGTTGTGGAAACCGAGCGACACCGCCGTACTATCGAACTGGGTGATATTTCAAATCTGCAGAGAAGCTGGGGTTCCTCCGGGCGTCGTCAATTTCATTCCGACCGACGGGCCAGTTTTCGGAGACACCATCACCGCCTCCCCGCACTTTGCCGGACTCAACTTCACCGGAAGCGTACCGTAAGTGCCACATCGAGTCGGAGAGTTTAAAGGGTTCGGAATGTGTTTATTTCATTTTCCTACGACCATCTACGAAAACGGTGAATAGCACACTGTTTTGTCATTCTCCATTTCCAGTATATAACTGGAAAGTGGGAAGTGAAACGCACAACTAATGTATTTTATTTATTTCATTCATTTATTCATTTTGGTACAACCATTCAACAGCCAAGGCCATTTACATAGTGGGAAATGACAAAATAATAACATTGTTGGCTTTATGAAACCACAATGTGAGTAAAGGGATTTTTTTTCGGATCGTAGACATTCAAGTCAAAATTTCACACCTAACACTTTCGACCAATTGAAAGCCTGTATTTTATATAGGTACCATAGCAACTAAACAAATTGCCTGAAATTATTTTCTCATCCTCGAGGGAAGTATCATGAAATTACACTAATTTTGACGTTCATAGGAAAAATGAAATTTACATTTCCTTAGTATATTTCGGTGTGAAATTTTCTTGAAGAATACCTTTAGCCTCAAATAAAAACCGGACATTTTTTCCGAGAATAAATATTATGAAAATTCTCCTTCGTCTTCAATTGAAGCTCTCGTGATATTAGTGAATATTTTCGGAAGATTATTTGATTGAGGGTACTGAAATCGCGTTTTCACTACCAAGCTCGCCGTGTCATTCACAAACACCATTTTGAGACGAGTACACTATCACATGTGAAATCTTTCAAAAAAAGGCTCAGTTTCATATTGGTATACATTCAAAGATTTCTGCTCTCCTGATACTAATATCAGAATTATTCTGTCTTCAAAATAGAATGAAAACTTATGCTCAAATATGGAGATCTGTGGTATTGGGAACCCTCAGATGTTTCTGGTTTCCTAATACTCATTTCCCGATTGATTCTTAGAACTGGAATTTAAAATTCTTCCTTTGGTTGATTCAGTGTTGATATGGTATGCCCTATCGCATTTCTGCTCTCCTGATACGATTATCAGGATTATTCCGTTCCCGATAGGGCTGTGACATGGGTTAGATGACCGAAAAAAAATGATGCGATGTAATAAAAGTTTTAATTTGAAAGAATAATGATGATGAAAATGGAAGAAAAATAGAAACAACAATTAAATTACAAACTCTCAAATGATGAGTATGAACTGATAAAAACTCAGTGAGAAAATAGTTTTGTTTTAATGTTTCCTTCTTGCGATTCTTCATATTTGTTTTATGGATTTTAACACATTTGTTCTCTAAATCTTCGATTTTCCTCTCTGATCAATAGTAGGTTCAATTTTACTTTTGTATTTCCGTATTAAGTTTGTCCTCTTTTTTTTTGTTCAGAATATGTTGACTCTGTTCTATACTTAGTGTGGATTTATGCAGCCACATTCATCAATTATCAAGTAACATTTTTTATCAATTAAGAATCAACAATTATAAGTTAAACATCTTGTTTTCAATAGTTGTGTTCATGCAGACAATTAACAATTATCAATTAACAAGTAACAAGTAAGAAGATGGTCAACTTGCAACTTTTTACTTCAATTGAACCAGGTTTTCTTCTAGTACGCAGATGACCACCAATTGGTTCTAATACTGGTAGAGAAACCTTGTGATTGGTCAGACCTTGTCTGAGAGATGATGAATCTAACCTTACTTTTCATAGGTTAGATTATTTTAGGGTAGAAAATCATTTTATGAAACATTTCTGGATAATGCTATGTTGAGTCGATCTCGTTCGTAATTTCCTGTGATTTACGTTTAAGAAAAAGATAAATTCGAAGGCTTGGGACTGACTTGTGCGTCTATACATATCATTAATTTCTACTCGTTAATTTGATCTACATAAACGGTAATGTTTTCGCTATTTGTTACATGTTAATTCTTAATTGATAATTGTTTAATGTGGCTGCATGAATCCACACTTAATCTGTTCATAGATCAAAGGTCCACTAATTTTTTTTTTGAAACGAAATCTTCACTCTCGAAGTGCAAAATAACCCGTTAATCAGATGTATCCAATATTCTTGCCAGCTCCATCCAAACACGCTAATCCAATGTACTATCGTTTCTGCTGCACCTTACGATATATTTCCAGAACGTTCACGCGGCTATGGAAGCAAGTGGGCGAGAACATCGGCATCTACAAGAACTTCCCGCGCCTGATCGGCGAATGCGGTGGCAAGAATTACCACTTCATACACCCGTCGGCCGACGTGACGTCGGTGATCAACGGGACGATCAGGAGCTCGTTCGAGTTTTGCGGCCAGAAATGCAGCGCCTGCTCGAGGATGTACGTGCCCGAGTCCCTCTGGCCGAAGGTAGATATAACATTTTTTTCTACGACCACTTGTGTAAGTTGGTGATTACAAACGAAATACAATCGCAGATGGTTCCTCCTTGCACACAGTTTGCCTGAAGTGTTATACAGTGTGTAAAAGCCAAATGGAATAAATTCATTATTTCGGTTACTGTACATATTTATGAAAAATCCCGAAACACGTCAAATTTAAATTATAACTTGACATTCTTTAACGTGAAAATGCAACCCCTACCTTCAACCCCCTTAGAATGACAGGTACAACCCCCAATTTTTTAAATGGGAAGTATAGGCTTGTGATATATCATTTGAAAGGTCTCTTCATTCTCTATTCAAAAATGTTATTGTTTTTAAATTTAATGCAAAAATTAACATAAAAAAAATTAATATCATGTTGTTACCGAAATTCGCTACAATACAATCAAAAACTAAAATGTAATGCAAAACGTAATAAAATGTAGAACACGAAAAAGAACTATGAATGTTAATGAAGTAGATGTTCAAAATGTTCTCCGCGAACGTCTTGGCAACATCCTAATCTCAAATAAAACTGTCTTCTAACATTATTTAACATATCAGGCGTGATCGACCTAATCGCAAGCGTTATTCGTTCTTTTAAGTCATTTAAATCAGAAGGTTTAGTTTTGTACACATGGCTCTTCACATATCCCCATAAAAAGAAATCTAATAATGTAAGATCAGGTGATCGCGCTGGCCATTCAATCGATCCTCGCCTCCCTATCCACCGATTGGGAAATATTGTATCGAGGTACTGCCGGACATTAAGTTGGTAATGTGGTGGTGCTCCATCCTGCTGAAACCATATCGTATTCGCTGGAACTTGAGGATTACCTGGATCAGGATATAAATTTGCCAACGTTGGAATGACATCATTTTGAAGTAGTGCCAAATAATTGTTGCCATTCAAGTTGCCCTCAATAAAAAAGGGACCAATTATATTGTTCCCTACAATCCCTGCCCAAACATTAACCTTTTGAGGGTATTGAGTGTGTTCTTCTCTCATCCAGTGAGGATTTTCCGTGGACCAGTAGCGGCAATTTTGCCGATTAGCATGACCGTTAAGTAAAAAAGTACACTCATCAGAAAACATAACGTCTTCTAATTGGATAATATTGTTATCCAACATGTCCATCATTTGCTCACAAAAAGAAGTTCTCCTATCAAAATCGTCTTCCATGAGCTCCTGAGTAGGTATCATCTTATACGGATGCAATTTATTTTCTTTTAATATGTTTGCTATCGATGTATGGCTAGCATTGAATGTAGTGGATGCCTGTCTACTCGATGTATGTGGGTTTTCCTGAAACTCAAGCAACACATCTAATTTGAGTTCATCACTCAGTGCATTAGCAGCTGCTTTTTTTATCTGCCTTACATGACCAAACTCGCGAAACTGCTTTTCTATTTTACTTATTGTTCCTTGGGATATAGGCGGTAAATTAGGAAATTTCTCATGAAATAGGCGAGTTACTTCCCGTTGTGTTCGGATGTTATCTCCGTAACCAATCATTTGTAAAACTGTTATTTTATGCATTTCCGTTAATCTAACCATTTTTCAGAATTGAAATGAACAAACTCTATACTCAAATTACAACAATGACAACTTAAATAAAACAATTTACTACTGCTTGTTAAAATAGCGTTGCCACGGAAATTCTTTAAAGTTTTTTAATGGTTACCATCTAAAAACCACATTGCTACGGTTTTTGTTCACTTTCTCATTATCAAGACCTGAACGGGAAATAAGTTGTAAGTAATATTGTAATAAGTTCCGAGTATATTTTAGCGAATTTCGGTAACAACATGATATTAATTTTTTTATGTTAATTTTTGCATTAAATTTAAAAACAATAACATTTTTGAATAGAGAATGAAGAGACCTTTCAAATGATATATCACAAGCCTATACTTCCCATTTAAAAAATTGGGGGTTGTACCTGTCATTCTAAGGGGGTTGAAGGTAGGGGTTGCATTTTCACGTTAAAGAATGTCAAGTTATAATTTAAATTTGACGTGTTCCGGGATTTTTTATAAATATGTACAGTAACCGAAATAATGAATTTATTCCATTTGGCTTTTACACACTGTATAATATGGGCGAAGGCACGGTTTCCAAAGATGTGATGATTTATTTCGCCTTTCAGATGAAGATGAAGAAAGTTTCAGTTTCCCCCTCTTGTGTCGAAACTTGCGCGATTGGCATTTCGTGGCATTTTGCTTATGTTACTATTATGTTCTTATTACTGCTTGCAACCTTTCACGTTTTCTTGTCATTTCTATCTTCTAGTAAAATGTATTCGTGTATGGGTACCTTTCGTAACATGACACTGATCTGACAGTGATGTTAATTGGATAAACTACCATCAGATAAACATGTTAGGTTCCTACCATGATATCGATAAAATCTGTGTATGTACCTAGTTTTGATAAATACTGTATGTATTTCAATTGCATTGTACAGGGTGTCCCGAGGAAATACAAACTTTAAGAGGTCATCAAAGCAATCATTTTTGTTTACATAAACATATTTGAACAATTGACTTGTTTGTGTTATGTTTGAATGTTAGTATCTTTATTTCTAATATCATGACTACTGTCTATGAATTCAATTTTATTTTTATTTTCGAAAATATAAATCAGTATAGTGAATATATAAAGTTGATTTATATCTATTTTCTTAGGTTTCTTAAATTAAAGAGTAGCAGAAACAAATAATCCTTTCCATAAATAATTCTTAAAATCCATTTTTGTGCAATTTCTAACTTTTTCAAATATGCTTGCTTCATTACTCCCCATCCTAAAATTCCATAGACTAATTGAGACTGAACTAAAGCAAAGTATAACATTTCCAAATTATGATGAATATTCAATATGTTTTTTAAATGTTTGTATTGGGGAACGAGAAATCTTATTTTTTTCAAGACATACTCAATATGATGATCCCATTTCAAATTATTGTCAATCATTATACCAAGATATTTGATTCAGTTGGTGTCATGTATGCTCATTTCACTACTTATTTTGATAGTTTCTAATTTCGGTTGAGAATTTTTATAGGAAGTTGAAGAGTTTTTTTTTTCGCCCTTATATACCATTCTGGAATTCAGAAATTTGACGATCTAAGTGCAAGTTCTCTGCAATGCATTAGCTTTCATCAAGAATAAAATTTTCTATACATTTTGGAAGAGAAGTAAGTTTTATTCCCTGGTCCCTGTATGATTTGCAATTAACTTAAAACTATAATATTCTTGAATAGAGTATGGACAGACCTTTCTAACGATATATCACGAGCCTATAGTTCCCATTAAAAAAAATTAGGGGTTGAAAATAGGGATCACTTTTTGACGTTGAAGAGTGCAAGTTTATAATAACATCTGATATAATATCACGATGATAATTCGCAGATAAAAGAGGGACTTTTGGCCAAGAGAGACACTCTGAAAATCGGCGACCCCACCGACCCTCACAGTTTCACGTCGGCCGTGATAGACGACAAGGCCTACAAAAGGATCAAAAGTTATATCGACCACGCGAAGAGTTCGCCCAATTTGGAGGTCATTGGCGGAGGAAAGTGTGATGACAGGTAAAATATTTAATCCTTCTCTATTCATCATTCATTTTTTTGGATATAAATGTTTGTCTGTTTCACGATGCACGATTTTTCGTGTATCAACGAGCTCCATTAGAGCACGATTTTTAGGTGTTTTTGTTTTGGGTTTTCAAAGATTGGTGTGTATGTCTACATGTAATGAATATTAGATGATCGCCAATGCGAACATGGCTGTGACTCTCGCTACCCGAGATCTATGCTAAGCAGAAAGAGGAATAATAACCTAAAAATGGTACTAATTTAAGCTGCAATATCATTGAAGTAATCAAATATTCAAATATAGTAAACAAAAATAATATCAATGGCCACCAACAGATATGTATTTTCAACTGAAGGACCATTGAAAAAAAAAAGGAATAAAACTCGTGACATAGGCAGGTCCTTATCTAGTTATTTTAATTAAAGTTGAGACTAACAATAAAGCAATAATAGTTCATTGAAAGTTTCCAAACTATGTGATAGCTAGAAATGATAACAAAATAGGTATCTGTGGAATCTGCTGATATCGTTCATGAATTGTATAACTGCTGCAGATTTCAAAAGGAATTTCATGAATAGTGAAAGTATCTCCTGTATTCATCAAAATTCATGGGATATTGTGTAGAGAATTTGAGCTCTATCCATTGTAATTCATCTGACATTATAAATTCACTGACAGGCAGATTTATTTCACGAAAATTTCAACCATCTTTCAAATTTTCTAAACTTTCCACTATATTGTGTCAGAAACAAATTATTTCTGCAGTCTAATCATTTCGTCGAAATTTCCCTGAATAATTATTGAAATATGTTACGAAAATATGTATTCAATATCAATGAAACCTTATAATACAGCCGAAACAGACGAAATAATATAAAACATTCGTTTCAGAAGACAATTACTAGAATATATATGTTTCCTTTTGTAATTTACGTTTTTATATTATTATTAAATTTATAACTCGAAAATTGAAAACCTAAATAAGGTATAGCTGTATGTGCCTTCACATGAATATGCGTTTTGTTTCAGAATTATTGATTGAATTCGATAAAAAAATTATACATAATAATAATAATAATAACATTTATCAATCCGAAGAAACATACATATTCATGGAGGAACATAAGAGAAAAATCTAAATTAATGACAATTTAACTCACGTATACAAAATTGAATATGCCAGCGTGCAATTGTCAGTTTGACAGCGGCTGAATTTAGCTGCGACTTTTACAGCGACGAATGCACCAGTGGTTTTTTCACTCATTTGTTCATCGATATTCCCGGTGTTGCCAAAATAAATAGTTTGACTTGGGTCTACAAACGCCGAAATTAGTAAAATTTTTAATACCTACTAGGTGCCTACTAATACAATTGCGACAATAATAAGTGAAAATAACAGGTCATTATATCTATAGGATAATCGAAGAGGTGCTGTGTTCATTTTTCTGCCCCAAAATATCACCGTGCTTGGAAAACGACCTTTTCAGATTCTTTGATTTTTCTTTTTTGGTTATCTTCTCTTCCTATGGTTTCAATATCAGTCAAGTTGGTCATATGTTCTCTACCTTCAGTGAGGATATGTTCAGCTAATTTGATCTTACCGATTAATGTTTTTTATCATATGTTTTTTCATTTTTTCTTGGCAGTGTCGGTTACTTCATTGAACCGACCATCGTCGAATCGAAAGATCCGCTGGATAAGATAATGACCGAGGAGATTTTTGGGCCGGTGCTTACGATTTACGTCTACAAGGATAGCGCGATCGAGGAAACTTTGAACCTCGTCGGTTCTTCGACTGCCTTTGCCCTCACAGGAGCTGTCTTCGCAAAGGACGAGTAAGTGGCGTTTCTGATCGAAATTTCCTAGAGAGCCCAACGAGGATGACTCTTATAGACAATGCACAAACTACCCAAACGAAAAATTCCGAAATTGATACTAAATTATCCAATGGGTGCTGGTATTTTATTCATATTAAAGACACATGGAAAACTAAATATTTCCCTTCATTCTGCTATGACGGATGAATAAATGAATTATTGACGGAGAGCTCCAGCTGATAACTTGTTCCTAAACACAGCAACACTGCACAGATATTATTGGAGATGTACAGTGCATCCTAGTTTAATTGAGACTGCCAGGTTTCTCGGTTGCTATTGAAGACGGAGCCTTTCGATTTTCACGTTCCTGTCCTACTTCGATTTGCATTAACTGCATTTGCATTCCATCTTTTGTGTGGGATTTTTTCTCCTCGTTTCTAGAATATATAGTGGAAGTTATCAAAATTTATTTCAATATATTTGTAGTGAGGACAGATTTGTGATACGCCCCAAAATGTCACTGCGCTTGAAATTGAATATTTAGTTACATAAAAGAGAAACTCTGTTCGTCAAGTGACACACTGTTGAAATGAAACGAATATATTAATACAGGGCGATTTTGAAAATTATTACTTTCAGAACCTTTTCTATATCTATGAAGTCATAAGAAGTACTGTTGAGCTAAGAACTAGGTATAATGGAGAACTTTTCGCAGAATTCAGTGGCGTACTCAAGATTCCCTTTCGGGCTATGGTTCTGAAGATACGACGCAAACTTATATTTTTTTCGATGGAACAAACTGTATTTCATTGTTCCGTATAATTCTTTATTTAGTTCTCTTTGAAATGATGTATAATACTCTCAATACTCTCTAGATTGGATTCTCAGAAGTGCTATAAAACACTAAATCATTGCATTTTGATGGATTTTCACCAGTAGGCCAAGGATTTACCCATAGACTTATTATCCTGAGGAGACGGAACATCTCATTCATAAAACTGCTTTTGTTTTGAAGCAATGATTGAAAATGAACTGCATGCGTATGAGAAAGACTACCGATCGAACCTCTTCGTCTTCACCAACTTGTTGGCAACGCTGTTATGTGTCTTGTTTCCCTGATTTCAGCCAGTGGCGTACCGTCCTAATGGTTCCATAACTTGGAATTATATTTTATCTATAACTATATTATTAAATATTTTCTGTACGGAGTCGAAGCGTCGTGTTTGTTAGTTAGGAAGACAAACAAATTCTGTTCGATTATGAACAAGCTACGAATGTACTCTCAATGAAAACATGTAATTTCTCTCTGTATATGTCAATCAACATTCTGAAAAATGAAACATCATTGGAAATATATAACCAGATTCTTGTCAGTACCTGTAATTCCCGATATTATGTTCAACTGAAACAAGTGCAATATCATATGCATTCAGACAGTTGTATAAAATTGAATTTACTTATAATTTGCACACGAATTTCTCTGTTTTGATAAAAACAAAAAACACAGCTTCCATACTTTTAATATTCATATAATACAACAAATGTATTCGGATAATGATGACACATTTTGATTCATTACTGGAAAAAAGGTGTTGGTTCAAATTGAACTGCAAATAATTTTTGGATTTTTATACAAAAGAAAACAATAGATCATTACATACAATGACAATAATTTACAAAGAAAATAAATGAAGTCGCTCGTGAACATAGTTTGTTGTTTTTCTGTACTATATTGGTAAAATGTGATGTTGAAACAATGGAGTATTAACTGCAAATCACCTATCAGATGCGAACTGAAACGCTGAATGGCATGGTAGTGGATTTGCATCTGGCCTCAAGTATTTGGAACCACTTTTCTTTGTTATGACATCCTTGAATCGAGATGATCAGAACATACATAAAGATATTTGCTCAGACGATTCTCCTGCCAGCCGAGAAGAGATGCCCAAATTTTCCTTTTTTCACTATCAGCGGGAAACCTGAAGTAATAGAGAAATAGGTTAACAGGAATAAGTTGCTTATCTTAGAATTTTTGATGCAATGAACAAGAAAGTCTATGCCATGAAAACATGAACACTACCTAAATCATTAACAATCAAGAATAAACAGTACCTAATCATCATATATTCACGTCACTGGAACAACAAACAAATTTGGAGGTTAGGTATTCCAACTTACATGTGAAAAGAAACATCAGGGATGGAATTGTCAAGTTTTTTGCACACTTGGCAATGACGAACCATATTGTCCAAAAATTCACTCTGAATTCCACAATATTTATTCAAAGTCACTAAAAACAACACTTCAAAACACAAGATCACTCGTCTACAACACCGCAACGAGAAATGGGCAGATCGCAGTTTCGTTGTAAAAATCATTCATACAATAGGCGTGGCCTGGACGCGCCGATGTCGCTTTGTGGGTAACAAATCCTATTATGCTACAATGTAATAGTTCACAAAATGAATATTCGGTAATTCCAACGTGTAAATTTCAGGTTTTCATGATATATAAAATACCGTTCAGAAAAATGTTCCATTGAGACTGTATTACTTGCAATACAATGAAAAAATTATATGAACGTGTCAATAATTATTGCGAATCTCGTTCTCAAACTGGAAATATGGCAACGACACTTCCCAATCGGTCACAATAGTATCCTACAGTGGACCAGATATTGGCAATGTCTGATCTTCTTTGAAAGTAAATAGTTCCGTCTCCTCAGGATAATAAGTCTATGGATTTACCATATAAAAGAGGTTCCAATTGGGGAATTTTCTTTTTTGATTATCTCATGAGAGAGTGAGCAAATAAGAAGAATAATGCGAACACTAATTCACTATGACACAAATCACATTAGGTACATGTTAAAGAATTAGTGTACGTATGAATATTTTCCAATTAGAAAATCCGCGGCCTACTATCAAAAATCCACCATAATGCAATGTTTTAGTGATTTTTGGAATGTTTTAGCATTTCTGAGAATCCAGTCTAGAGAGTATTATACATCATTTTGAAAGGAAGACAATAACGAATCCAATGAGATAATGAAATATAAGGTGTTCTGAAGAAAAATAGAGGTCGCCACTGAATTCTGTGCAAAATTCTCTATTAGACGTAGTTCCTAGCTCTACAATATTTCTAATAACTCCGTATGTATAGGAAGGATCCAAAAAGTGATAATTTTCAAAATCGCTCTGTATCTTTCAAACAGAAACAGCTGCGCAAAATCTGATTAGACCATCTTGATTTTCAAGAAAAAGTAGGAAAAGAGCGTGAAAACCGGAAGGCTCTATCTTCAATAACAACCGAGAAACCTGGCAGTCTCAACCAAATTTGGATGCACTGTACTATATGTGGGGAACCAAGTGAATATCGCGGTAACCGTTTATTGGATTTCTTTTAACTTTGTACAGGATGATTTCAAGACATGGCGGATTCAAAAATGTTATCGCCAATTTCAGTTTTTCCGAAATTCTTGTCAACTTTATTATTTCAAATGACATTTTATTCTTTCAGGAATACTTTTAAACGCTCGAGATTCGCTCTCGCGTTCCATCATTTTTTCGCGAATAAAATGCTATCTAAAACACTCACACAATATCAATTTACTATACAATCACGGTCACATTGGAATGATATGAATAGGAGAAACAATTGAAATTGTCGATTGTTATTTTTTTACCATTGTCTATGAGAATTGTTTATTTTTTCCTCCCCCCGACATAGAATATCCTGATTGTGATAACTTGAATGAAAGAAAGAATGAAAAATGTTATCGCAAAGACTCCGCTATCTACGCCGACCTTTGACGAATTTTCTTTGCTCGCTTCTTAATTTTTTTGATGCATTCTTCCGTTTAGGAAATTCATGAGAGACGCCGTCGAGAAGTTGAAGATGACGGCCGGCAATTTCTACATCAACGATAAATCGACCGGCAGCGTTGTTGGACAACAACCGTTCGGTGGGGCCCGCATGTCAGGTGAGTTGGAATTTTCTAGTTGTTTCTCTTTTTATTTTTAGATCCATGACTAGCGAAAATACAGCGTGCTTTATTTAACTTCTAGTCGAATAATTCAATTCAATATAGTTCTAAGTTCGGAATCGAAAAAACACTCTCCAACATGACATCTTCGAATACTGTCTAAGTTATTCGAGAAAGTGGTACATTAATTTTTCTGCTTTTGGATGGGTTTTTCCTTCCTCGTTTCTGAAAAATAAAATAGAAGTGCGATTTGTTCTCATTACGTCCACTAAGATATGTAGAAGTTTTTTTTATTGAAAATATATTTGTATTCCCAAATTTTTTAAAAAAGAAGGTGTCACTGACAAATAGAGAATTTCTCTTTAGGGTACTGTCTGTAAATTTTTCGAGGAGGTGGTACATTAATTTTTCAGCTTTTTGTGGGATTTTCTCTCCTTGTTTCTAATTGTACCATTCTTTGTTGCACATCCAGACGAATCGATGACTCTTTCTTTTTCTTATGTTCGTTTCAATGCTCCTCCTGAATCGATGGGGCAAGGGTGCATCTAGTTGAGAGTATATAATATCATATCTTTGGTCGAGACATACTGAAAAAAAAAAAATAGAGAAGTTGCACTTCTGCAACCTTCATTGAGGCATTGAAAATGAATTTCATATATGGAAACGAGTCGAGAAAATCTCATAAGGTCTATCTCCTCGATCAACCTACAGACTATGAAGGAGTATTTTTAGTTTTTCTCTATCTCTGGAAATAACGGTAAGAAATTCACTCTTCTCAATGTAACTGACACTGTTGGAATCTCTTTCTGAGATCCCTGTGCTGTGCATCCTTATATCTTGAACACAGTTATCAGTTCATGACGAAATAATTATATTTTGATTCAAGATAAAACGAAATATGGTGGTAGTAAAGTGAAACAACTTATAATTCAGCTTATAAATTTTTTTCTTGTGAGATGTAGTATTTCATGATCTTGATTGAACACCTAATATTCAACTTTCTATAACTGTTCAAAATATTGTGAAAATAACTTTGAAATAAATCGTTTTTCAAGTGATATCAGTCTTCGTTGTAATCCTAGTTATCAGAAATGAGTTCATCATAGGCACAAAACAGAACGAAATTAATCTTCTACAATTTCTACATTATATCGACCGATTTTCCATTTCTTTCAGGAACGAACGACAAGGCCGGCGGTCCCCACTACGTGCTGCGATGGGGGAACCCCCAAGCGATAAAAGAAACGTTCGTGCCCCTGACGGAAATCGAGTACCCTTACATGAAACAGTAAGGGATTGAAGTATATTATATCTAGCGTCACGCTTTATTTCGGTTATGTAACAGAGTACCTACATATTATTTCCCGATTCGTTATGTCTGATATTCATCTCTGGCCAGGTGAATTTGTTGTTTAAGGCCTTTCTAGGAAATACGCCTCGTTTTAATTTCAAAGTATTATTTTATTGATTCGTTTTTTGTTTTTCGTGCGGTCGACCATCAGATGGTCTCCGTGCTATGCGGATGACTTTTTTTTTTGGAAAATTGGATGCTCAAAACCGAATTTTTGTGGCTCATATATTTTTCTCTCAAAACTGAATCGTTCAACATATTGGCTAATCATCTCGTCGAATCACTCATCACATCCTCGAAAATTCCTTGAATAGTGAGGAATTAAAATATTTCAATTGATTCACATAATACATATCCACATAATATACAAGGTGCATTTCTGAAAATTGAATTGCCCCTTTACTTCTTTGTTTTATAAGATATGAAAATAATGGTGAATGCAAAAGTTATATTGGAATATTGGATCTTTTATTTCTCAGAACTTGAAGGTAGATAGAGCATTCTTTTCTGATTCCATTTATGCTAGTACTTTACATATTCGAATGGAAAATCATTGAATCAAAGTTGACCTAAATACTGCTTCATATTACATAACTTTTTCAATGTCATAATTAGCAATATTGTGACATCTCCATGGAGATATTATTTCAAAAATATCTTGACATTATTTCGATACATTCACAGAATGTGATTCGAACGTCGATTACTCAATTATTTTCAAATTGTTAGAATCAGTGGAATCAGAAAAAGCTCCATCGGCCTGTCAAAAAATATACATAGGGTTCCATTTGAAAAAAAAAACAGAAGTTATTGTCCATTTCTCAAAAATAAAAGACTCTGTACACCAGTAAATATCTCGAAATCCGAATCCAAATTATTTCATCTACCTTTTGCAATTACATTTTTTCATGTCCTCAAGAACAAAAACTTCAAGGGGGGTTCAATTTTGAGAAATGCACCCTATACATATAGCATGTTCTGTGAAACTCAGCTCAAAATCAGAAACCGCATGTCCCATTCTAAAAATAAGATTCGTAATATTATCGTAATTTTCTGAAATTCAGATTCGAGTCAACACAATTCTGGCTCTCGATGTAAAAGGACCATGATGGCAACATTTCAATTGAATTAAAAATATTATGTTGGACGTTTTGATGCAGTTTTGTTTGATAGAGTCCTGAGTCATAATTAACTGTTTGTCTGTCGAAAAATCATTGTAGAAGATATGTCCAAGGGTCAGAATTGTTATTTTTGGCCATTTTCGAACCTCAAGTCCGAATTTCCGACTCTAAACGGATTTTTTTGGATTGTGAAAAATAGCCAATTATGACCACCGTCATAGTGATCAGACATATAGTGGAAATACATGAGATATTATTTACAAGAACACGAACAAATGAATAACAAGAAATTTTAGAGTTATTTGATTTTGATGTAAGACAGTGCCACACCAGCACACTTTCAGGTTGTCATTGAAAAGTTTGTTTATTAGTGAATATACCTATGTTCACTGGCTACAATTTGTGATTCAAATCGATAAGTGACATTTGTTCTGACGAAATATTTGCATTCAAATGGCAGATTTTCGGAAAATACTTGAAAAATTTCTATTTTGACATAATGAATGTCTCTTGGCTGCAGCAATCTTCATTTACAATATTCAGTATCAATCTAAAGTAAAACTATTGTCATAAGTCATTGAGCAAATGTATGCTTCATTCAGTAACCAACGAATTTGTAATATTATGCGGACTGTATATAAATGGCTCATCTCATGACACGATTTTGGAAGACTCGATTGTATGACAAATGAAATCAACTCTTGTAAAGATCTGAGACAGTAGATGTTGTATTCATAGTGATATCAATGATAATGTTTGAAACAAAAAGGTTATCACAGAAAATGTTGTCTTGATAAAATGTTGCACGGAGTTGAACCTGCCATTAGTAACGTCTAGTACCAAGTTGTTCTGTTATGCTAGCGTCTTCTGTGCGAATATTAGATGAAACTTGAACAATTTCCCATATCGTCTTATGTCTGATGAAACTGAAAAAACAGCCATCATATTTCCTGATATTGAATTTCTTAAGCCTCTTTGTGATTACGTGACTTCCCGCACTTTTGTTCGAGAAAAATTTTATTTGAAAATCGAATGTTGAAATCTGCTCCTGAGAATAGTCAAAATTGTCAGAACAAGATTATAGGTCGATTCTTGTGGTTGCAGCTGGTTCTATAATTTTTTTTCAACTTCCACTTGTTTCGAGCAATATATTTAAGTCAGATATTATTTATTTATATCGTTTATGGATGTATGGAGAAGCAAAATTCCGGTTTGAAATCATCCTTCTAGTGAATATAATTCATCCAAACCATTGTTTAAAATTTGTGATATCATTTTCGATGTTTCGTTTTCAAGTCATTAGCGAATTCAATTACGCAAAAATGTTTATTTATTAGGATTAAATAATTGACAATATCATCATAAATGTTGGATTAGAGAAGTGTGTATTTGAAAAAGTTGTGTTCGACAGAGTGTACATTATGTAATATTCTCATTTGTGAATTGCAATGTATAGTATGTTATGATTTGATGTAATCTTAAAATAATTTATCTAGAAGTATTAAAATAAATTAGCAATAATTGTTTTATTTTATTGTCATTTCGATTGCAGTAACCAACCACTTCATACAGATATGGTGATTTTGAATGGGTGTCAATATATGATCAATGTGTCACTGTCTACAGTATAATAAAATAATTAATATTATAGTAAATACCAAACCAGGGAGAAAAAACCTTTTATTTGTGGGTTTTCAATGCATGTAGCTGTGGCCTCTGGGACCAGAAATGGGATGAGAACTTTAAATAACAAAGATCAGTGAATCGCAACTAAGCTTCTTATATGGAATTTGAAAATCATTCAGGGGTAGTCAAACAGGGTCAGCTGGTCTATGGTATTTTTAGCCCTAACTATTTGTGTGCTATTATTTTTGCAATTTGGCTGCAGAATATGAATATGGCATGAGGTAAATGTAGGGAATTCAAACTGAATTGCCTTAACTTCAGAAGATTTCGAAGTTTTATACATGAAACCGGTACTCTTGTTGAACATCAATGAATCAGTATATTTTTGACTAGAATCAATCTGAACATTTCATCACTGTAGGAGCTATGTGTATTGGTCATTTCATGTAATTTTTGTTTGAACAACTATTTCAATACAACTATCAAAACTCAAATTCACCTATTCCTGGCTGTAGAAGCTGCTGGTGAAGGATCATACCCTATGTATCTCCAGAACAATGTCATGAAATTTTTCAACTCAGTTCCTCTTGGAATTGGTGCATCCTATCAAGTTCAACTAAGACCACCATTTCTACTTGAAACATACTAAATTTTCATATTCTGGGGTCAAATTAAAAGAAAAATATGTACACAGTGAAATATGGGCTGAAAATGCACTAAACTGGTTTCAATATCTCTGAAAATTTTTTCACTTCTCTTCACATTTTCGAAATCAGCATAAGATACTAGATAAGTACACAATTATTTTATTCATTATCATTTCATTCCAGTGTTTTGAAATTTGAACTGCTTCACAAAAACTTGGTTTTCTATTCTGTGCAAAGAGGTACTTCACATCCCAGCAACTGCTTATGATCTACAAAGCACAAATTCGACCTGTCCTGGAGTACTGTTCACATGTTAGATTGTCAGCCCCCATACATACACTAAATCTCTTAGATTCAATTCAGAAGAGCCTAGTTGATGATACAACACTCAACAAATCATTGATATCTCTCGAACATCGTAGAAAGGTCGGCGATCTCTGCCTTTTTTAAAGATACTTCCACGGTCGGTGCTAAACGGAAATATCAGCTATTATGCCATCATGTGCAATTCCTGAGAATCAGGCTCGATACCTGTCGAACATTGCTATACCAAGCATCATTCATCAATAAAACGGCAAAGTTGTGGAATTCTTTGCCTAGTGAAGTACTTCCTGATGCTTACAACCTCCAAACTTTCAAGAAAAATTCCAACACTTTTCTTCTCTCCAAAAATTCCACCGCTGGCTAACACGATGTTCCTCGAACATTATAGGTTTCCCTTTCGTGTTGTTAACAGATGAAAAAAAGAAAATTTGATTCACACTGATAAAAAAAAAGAAAATTTGATTCACACTGAAGTTCAATGAGAATCTATGAGAAACGTCAAATAACTCATCATGCAAGTGACAGTCAAAGGTGTGTTTTGAGTTTAGCAGCCCAAGGGACGATATAAATTACTCTCGATCATATTTTTAGGGTTGATATGATTCATTTTCAGATACTTGTGGAAGGCGAAGGCGTGGCGAAGCCAACTTGGTTCTCTTGAAACTGAGATTATGAGACAAAATTATTTGAATAACCAATGATGGGACTGCATAAGCTTCAAACAAAATGATGTAATGTTCACATGAAGAAAATACTTAGTATCAAAATTAATTAACAACAACTGTAAGTTGCTGATATGTCGTTTCAATTTTAGGTTAAGATGTTTGTTTTTATTTGTGATGTCATTGTATCTGTCACTATCAGCTTAAAGACTACTCAGAATCACAAAATATTAATATTGATTCTTGCGGTGTTGCCACTGCCACTTGTCACAGAATCTTATTTGAATTTGTCCGGCATTGAAATTTTGTAAGCGGCTAAATGTTTATGTGTCATGTATGATACATGAGCTTATGAGCTTATGAATTGTGAACTACCGGCAATTGGTTCTTGTCACCAGAGATCAACTTTGATAAGAATACGTGTCGCATATGTGGCAGGTGTCCATCGAGAGACGTAACATCCCTGACTATATCCAAAGTGTATATATTACTTGATATCTTCAAAGCATTTGAATGAAGGCTAACTATATCTAAAATGCGCAAATTCGACCTGCCCTGTAGTATTTTGTTCACATATTCGGGGTTCAGCTCCCAAAATACACTGAAGCTCTTATCACCGTACAGAAAATGTGCTATTAGATTCCATTCAGAAGAAAAGTGAATAGATATTTCCATGGTCGGTGCTCAACGGAAATCTGTGTGTCTATTATGCCATCAGGAGCGATAATTCGTAGACAAACTAATAGAAAAGGTCAGGCTAGTCAGTCACCTCTACCAAAGAGTAGTATAATTATACTTTGCCTCTACATTGTCATGCAGGGTCGAGACCTGCCGAACTTATTTGCTCTACAAAGCATCATCCATCAATAGAAACAAAAAGTTGTGGAATTATTTGCCTGGTGAAGTCTTCCATGATAATGACGGCCGCCAAACTTCAAGAAAAATTTGAATACTTTTCTTCTCTCTTAACATTCAACAGATAGTTAACAAGATATTCCTTGATCATTTTAGGTCTGTATACAGTGTTTTCTAAAGATTGAAAAAAACTAGTTTGTTCCTGACACGTAACCAGTGGAGTTTCATCTCACTAGTGATGTAGTTTTCCTACTGTCGGAAAATCATTTGTTTTATTTTAGTGTTTTTTATGTTGAACAAGGATGACAAAAGAGGATATTTTTCACTTTCCGCGAATGTGAGAACGACAGAATATAGTAGTACACACCACCTATTTACGTCCTACCGTTTGTCAATGTCAATAAAATGACTACGTTGCGATGTATGTTTGTTCACAGTGGTTTAGAAATCTGGCAACACTCGCACGGCGCACGTCATTTTTATGGCGAATACATGTGGCACCACTGCTCTGTATAACTGAAAATATACAAAATGGCGTTGTGATGTTGCTCCTTGCAATCGCGGATGTTATCGGAGTTCTTATCAAAATAAGTAAATATTTTTAAGTAACCGGCATCTGGAATTGACATCAATGCAGTCAGAAATCATCGTAGATTGTGATTTCATTGGAACAATTGTACTCGGTGAAGTGAATATGTGAAAAAGCGGGTTAGAAAAATGTAATGTTTCTTTGTCTATATCGAGTAGACTATGCAAAGTGTTCATGATTGTTATACGTATTTCGACTGGTTTTCATCGTACAGCTCAAAAGGATTACTTTTCGTGATATATACAAAAACTTACTCGTAAGTAGAAGGTGTTTCAATACTTCAAACGTAGTTTCGAAAAAGTTTTCATAGACAATTTTAAGTAGGACAGCAAGTATCTTGGGCGTATGCAAGAATTATAGCAGTATATAGCTGGTCCACAATTTTGATATATAGAGGTTTCTTCCAATTTTTATTAAAAATATTGATTCTATCGGCGCTTCCAGAGATCTTAATAGGATCGTATATTGTGGTAAACGGCTCTTTTATACGGCCCATAAATTCCTGTTTCAACCGCAGTGTAGTAAAAATCTACACGGAATTTTTTTCAAGATGATCATATAACACGAACCAGCATTCGGTAAATGAACTATCACTTCTCTTTTTTATTGCAGATTCCCTGTTTTGAAGACTGGTTCTACATTCCTCTGACGTTTCTTATCATCGTAAGTAGACGATTGTTTTCTTGATCTTTTTCAATTATTTTGTTGATCACTGATGGAAAACTGAAATAAATACTTACTTGCAGTGAATTTTCATTTTAGATTTGAAGGTATGTTCTAAGATCGAAGATTTGTAGGAATCTGCCTTCTGAGTTGTCATTAATAAAAATTAGATCAGGTTAGATCGAAAGGAAAGTAAAGGAATGAAAGCGGGTAGGTACTACACTCACCAATCATCTATGATGTCAGAATCAGCTGTGTCTCTGTTTTCACACACCAATAATCCATAAAAGACAATTGTTCATGTGCACGCGCATTATTTATTTCAAATATTGCCGGATTGCTCTGATTGAAGTCACGGCATTCTCTCTCTGTCAACCGTAATGTTAAAAAGACATGATTTTGTTATTCATATTCACCCGAGTATTCACCATTACGTATATCTCTCAAAACATATCTTTTTCAAATTTCAAATTAGTTTATATTTTAACGAATTTATCAAAGTTTCATTTTTTATCACTAGATTTTTCATCATTCATTTAGTCTCATGTTACTGTTCATCAAATGTCAGTTTTTCTCACCGATGATGTTGATGATGGTTGCAGCAAGTGGAAACGTCAGATTTTTCCTACAATATCTAATGATATTTTAAACTTCTATCAAACTACCAACCACACATGTTATTTTCAATTCAGGATTAATTTACGCTAATTTATTATTCTATGGCGGTTTTTTTGGTCTGAATTCTATACACAAAAACGCGGGTTTTGTTGTCATAAAAAAATGTTTTTTTTTTTAATTTCAAATGCGTCATAATTCATTACTCTTTGATTGACAAACTCGAAAACTACAACTCCCATCTAAAAGATGATGTCAACCTAGCACAACTAAAACTCAAATAAAAGGTTTTGATTTCTTTGCGGTAATAATTCATTACCAATCAATAACCACATTGCGAATTTATTACTCGTCACATGATGGAACAAAAACTACGGCTCATTATCTGGTATTTCGGAAATTCATAAACTTGTAATTCGAATTCGCGACTTCTACCTTCGGATGGGAGTTTAAATTTTCCAGTTTGTGGTAATGAATTAGTAATAAAAGAGTGATGAATTATGAGGCATTTTGAATTTGGAAAAAAATATGTGGGAAACGTGTCATGAAGTACTTCCACTATGTTGACATGAAGAGTCGTTGGTTTTTTCCGAGGTTTTTTCCATGAAATGACGAGTAATGAAATTGTGAATGTGGTAATTAATTGGTATCGAATGGATAATAAATTATTCACCGGAAAAAAATTCCAAAAACTTGTCGTCGGAGTTTTGATTTTGCTAGGTTGACATCAGGATAAGGAAATTCGCAATTTATTTCTTCAATTGGAAGATGAAATTTTCGAGTTTGTGGTAGTAGATTAGCAATAAAAGAGAGATGACTTAGGACGCATTTCAAATTTGGGAGTGAAGTGGGTTCTACTAGTTTTACATGAAGAGTCATTGGTCTTTTTTTTCATCAAATGGAGAGTAGGTGAATAAAATAGTAATGAATTGTGCAACTATTGCGAATTTGGAACATGCAATTGGTTCTGCTAGGTTCATGTGAGTTAATTTTTGAAGAAACCAGTTGATTTCAATCATGATTCAAATCATCGCAACCCTGACAATCGATTTGCCTCAGTTTTTCATCATTACTGCTATCATTCTTCAAATATTTGCTGCGAATATACCTCGAAACAGCAGCTATCTGTTCCACCTTACTCCATTCTTATCTGGCACTTTAATTCGCATAACGCATGGATCGTCCCGCAGTGTTTGTGTTGGCCTCAGTTTGTTGTTACTGCCATTAGAATATCGCGCGAAACAAAGGGAGCGAGATCTTCTGGAAATAAATTAACTCATTAAAATCCCGCAGCGATCTAACGAGAAACGTTTATGCAGGGTGGCCCAATCCGAATTCCCAATTTTCGGAAAATACGTAGAGTAGCACCAGATACGTTATAACTTTCATAAGACTATTTTCTATGACTTTTTTTCATGAACCAAGCAGAACAGGTTGCTCTTCATTCGACGAAAAAAAGTGCTCTGCCAATCAACCTATCATAGCCACAGTAGTATATTTTTTTTTCAATTGAAGTAGGCCGTAATTCATTAATTTGTGCTATTATACGCCCCTACCGATAGTTTAGTTCGAATGGGAACATAATAAACCGTGTATACTTAATAACGAAAATAACTTCCATGAAAAATTTAATCTAGCAACCTCTCAAACTATTTTTCCAATTTTGGATGACCTGTATGCGATGAATCAATTGTTGATGTGATGAATTTCGAAAATATCATCTCTGTGCTTCTGTCTACCCCAGCAGCGCTTACCACCAGTTGAAAATGGGGTGAAAGGTGCTGTGTTGAAAATAAGGCTATACATCCCTTTCAAAATGTTCGAAAGAATCAAGACGAGAATCAATATATCTAAGAAACAGTTGAAAAAAGGTACAGGGAAACTTGATGAAACTCATCGTGAAATTCTCTCAGGGATGGAAAAATGGAATAATCTACCGGGTGTTCCATTTGAAATAAGAAAGTTGATGGTGACATCCGGTATAGCCGGAAATTTATAGTTCAAGATTTTCCAAACCAAGAAACCTTCTTACGAACGTGTGAGAAACCCTGTATATCCAGTACACGAAACTGAGGTAAAGGTAGTTTATCGAGCAATATAGGAAGAAAAAAGACTGATCGAACCGACTCGGAAACGTTCGCGGCCTCCGAGTATAATATAATAGTGTCAATAGCAGGATTACTTGCGGTTGAGTGTACAAAGATAAATCAGAATCAGATATTAGGCGAGTGGGTATAAAGCCTCCCGATATATCGATGGCGGGCTAGAAGGCATTCTGGTCGGCCTGATTGCTTTTCTGGAAACGTGGGAAATCTCGGATCTCGCGGTAATATCATTTCAGATTTCCTTCGTCGGGTAAAGTGCTTCGATGGGGTTGGTAAGGCAATTTTCTTGGTACAATATCGTAGATACATGCAGTTTTTTCATCTCCTTCTATAAACTCAATGAAGGTAGCAGGACCCCCTTGGAAAATTAATTTTTTTCTTCGGCCCTAACCCAAGGCTAATTTATTATTATTTTTATACGAAAAAAGCGGGTTCTGCTAGCGTGAAACGAAGAGCAAAAAATCTCTGGTCAGCTAAACTAGAAGCCTTGAAAAAGCCCTGAATTATGGCATGATCAAATGTCTCAAAAAATTCGTTGTTTGGAATTGGTTCTGCTAGCTTTACGTTAAAGCTAGCAAGTAGTATTAGTAGCAGTACTACTCTTGATTATACATTTTCATTCCCATTTACCAATTATTAAATTAAGATGGAGAACGCAATTTTAATACCCTAAATCGAATAATTTTCCGGAATTTTTTTCCACAACACGAATATTTCTCGCCATTGAATTAAGCTTGAGTAGTATTGGGTAAGAAAATTTCACACCACATATATAATGAACTCGTCATAATTTGATGTTGAACGTAAATGTCATTTCACCTATAAACGTCAAGTGAAATTTCCGGTTAAATGCTCACGATCCCCAAAAAAGATTCGCTTGCATCATAAAACCACACAATATTTTTTTTTCAACTTTTCCTCATCATCTCGAGTGTATATTTGTAATTCATATATAATCTGTGACCTGAGTTTCAGGGTACATGCTACATCTTACATCAATAAACTAGACTGGCTTAAAATGCATCATAGGAGAGAACTTCATCATGCCACTTTTTTACATAAAATTATCAGCAAAAAAACACCTCTCTACCTTCTTGATAAAGTCCAATACACACTGAAAAAATTATCGTGTGTGAAAACAATGAACACCATTCATCATAATTCTTTACATCGAAAGAAAGTAATCTTCATCATATGAACAAACAAACGATCATTACTCGAGTATCCCATTCATGATCATAATGTAATTGCGTTCATCAAGTACTGACGAAAATATTCAGTAACTCAATGAATATTTCCATCCCTTCGATACATTTCATAAATGAATTCAATGATTTCAGCATTTTATTTATGAATTTTTCCAATAACATCACTATTTTCGACAGATGAATGTGTAACATTACTTTGATGTTCAATTGTTTCAAAAAAGTAACTGTATTCATTCTAGTGATAACCAAGGTTTCCAATATATTGTATAAATACATCGGTTTATAATTCATTTCATGAGGACAATGAATTTGTGCATGACATATGGGAGAGCAAGTACGTTGTTTCAAGCAAATTAATTTGTCATTACAATGCACGCATTCATTGTCGAAATAATGTAAGGTTCAGATCAAATCATAGAAGTGAATATTGAATACATGTAAGCGATAGTGGATAATTATTGAAGAAATGCGTTCATTGGTTTGATCTACACGTACATATATCGATGAACAGTTTATGAATAACATGTACACCATGTATCGAATTGCTTTCGACAAATTATCCAGTACATCATTATAATGAATTGCGTACGTTGTTCCAATGTACGTACATAGATTGATGAACGGTTCATAAGAATAATGCTCATCATGTACCTAAGTGAATAATCGGTACATTGTTTCGGAGAAATACGTTCATTGTTTTGATGTAGACGTACATTCATTTATGATGTCATAGAAACAATGTATCTTATCGTTTTCAACTAATCACCCAGTACATGATCCTAACGAAATGCGTTTATTGTTTCAATGTATCCGCGTACATAGATTGATGAACGGTTCATTGTAATGCTCGTATCATGCAATATATTGATGAACTAACTCTTACATCAAAAAGAAGTATTCCTATTGGCCTGGAGAAAATTCGCTCGGAAAGTTTTTTTAGGATGAAGTCATCACACCCCGCTCAGGTCATTTCTAGTCCAGAAACAGAAACGAAAGGTCGCTCCACTGTGCCGAAAGTGTAGCATTGATTTTGAATTCAACTGTTGTTTCACATTACAGAAGGTATGTTATTATGTTTTTATCATTAGGCATGATAATTATTGAGATGTTAGTTTTCAGATTGAATCTCTTTCTATATATCGCAATAAAAATCTAGAGTATAGGGACGGAGAAACAAAGTGAGAAACCGTGTAACTTGATCATATTATGTGAAAATGATGTGCTTCATTTGCAATCAACCAACCAACAACGCTATCAGAAAGGAGGTCAAGGAGCACCTAAGATTTTCGAAGTCGAAGAAAAGTGCTATCCACCCATTCATTATATGTGTTGGTGAGGACATGACAACTCCCACCGAAATATGTGTTTATTTTGATAATATTAGATATACCTTCTTCCATATAGTTAGAGCAGTAGATATATGTTTCAAAATTATATATTTGTTCAATCTTGATTTTCCTGCTGAATCAGAGATGTTTTGGTCCTTCATTGAACATCATTTCTATAAAATGAAAGGAAGCCTTTCTTTCCTTAGGTACATATATTATCTGAAGCGCTGAAGGAAAATGAAGAGAACTGTCAAGCTACAATTCTGAATGTACCTATTTAATTTAACATGATCATTCGGTTTCATGTTTAGGTTTATTCCTATGACAGTCCTATGTAGAATGAGTCTTTCAATGAATCGTTTCAATATGGAGAACAATTCGAATTATTTCCCTCATTATTATAGGCAATACTAGATGTACATTCAATCAATTTACTTGTGACTAACATTGACCATTCATTGTTCTTATTATGATCATCTTCTGTATGATTTTAATTCCCTCATCAAAACTATTCAGAAAATACATATATAGGACACATACTTCCTATTTTCGGAGAAGTATTCTCTAAAGTTGAGGATATACAGAGTGAACTATAATTGCAAAATCAAATTAGTTTCTTGTATCGAACAACTCATGGAAATTATTTCAAATTCGATCAGTGATTATTTCATTATATCAGAATATTACACGATTTGATGGACATTTACATCTTACGATCACGAGAAAATAATTCGATCTGTCTTCACTCAATCTATGATTGTTATTTCGGAATTATAATAGTTATAACAATTTTTCCTCTTCATCATTACACTCATTCGGCATTCGGAAGTGTTTCTTACTTTGCTATATTATATTCTCAGTATTTGTACCTATATTCTTTCCGAACCCCATCAGTGTCATTATGGATTTATTCTTAATGATGAAGGTCAAAACCAACTATAATATTATATATACACTGTGTTCCATTGAGATAATTATAATGTCTCTAAAATATGTATCAACCTGTATATATCATTCCAGATAATGTTCAGAGAATACTTGAAAAATTAACTATTTTTGATTAGGGAGATGTTATTCCTTAAATAAATCAACACAATGTACGTTCCATTTCGAATCCACGTAATTATTTCATTGAACCATGGAAGAAATATTTATGGAACCAGTGAACACGTTCATTCAAACAACGTACTAATAGGTATCGGAATAACGAACATATTCATCGGAATGGTGTAGAAATATTTATCAAATCGATGGAATAATTCATTGATACAATGTAAGAATTCCATAATATCAACGTACTTACGCATTGAAATAGAGATTGAATGTGCTTTGAAACGGTAATTGCATTTATTCAAACAATAATAATATTTCATCACCGCAATGGATGCATATTATCATAGCTATCTTTCATTTCACTGAAATGATATTATAGTGTTCATTAAAGTAGTGAATGCATTGTTCATAGCAAGGTATTGGTTTTCGTGATACCAATGAACGTTCATCAATTAGTGATTGCAGCCACAAGGTCATGAACGAACATACTTTGTATTAATGAAACTCTACTTTGGTTGAGATTTAATGATCACGTTTCTTTGTTTCAAATATTTTTTCATTGTATTTACGTACCTTTTTCGTTCAGTGCAGACAAGAAGCACACACCAGAGACCTCCGATATGTCAACAATTTAACCATTCCCTATCACAGAACTGTTTTCTTTGAAGGATCGTTCTCTTAATGTATGTTCACTTCAACAAAATCCAAAAATTATTATACCAGAATTTAGTGCTTTTTTGTTGCTTATTTGTTCCTATTTTCGAAAATTTGTTGCTTGTGCCGAAACAGAAAGATCGAGTACTTGCCAGCTGGCACGACAACTTTTTCATTCCATCACCATATTCAAAAACAAATATACCAAGATGTAGCACTAATTTGTTGCTAATTTGTTCTCCTATTCGAATATCTAAATTTCTAACCGTTACAAAAAAATGATGTTTTGCCAGCTTCACGCTCAGCTGACACAGCAACTTTTTCATTTCATCACCGAATTGGAAAACAAATATACCAAGATGTAGCACTAATTTGTTGCTAATTTGTTCTTCTATTCGAATATCTAAATTTCTAACCGTTACAAAAAAATGATGTTTTGCCAGCTTCACGCTCAGCTGACACAGCAACTTTTTCATTTCATCACCGAATTGGAAAACAAATATACCAAGATGTAGCACTAATTTGTTGCTAATTTGTTCCCCTATTCGAATATCTGAATTTCTCTCCATTACAGAATTAAAAATATGCATAGCAACATGTCATCACTGAGGTTTCACGATACTTTCTTTATCTGACATATGAATACAAAAATGAAAACACGAGAATTTATTGCTTTGTTGTTACTAATTTGTTCCCCTGTCCGAATCTTTGTTGCTTGTTCCTTTTTGAAAATTTTGATGGAAAATACCGCCATGCCAGGTTAATTCCATGACAATTTCGTCATATGACACTTCAACTCGGAAACGATCGAACCAACATTTGTTGCTTTCTTGTTGCAAATTTGTTCCTCTTTCGAAATTTTTCTAGCTCATTCTTTCAAAAATTTAAAAAAAATACTGGCATGCTAGATTATTTCACGATAACTTCCTCTATTTGACATATGAATTCAAAAATTAAAACAATGAAAGTTGTTGCTTTCTTGTTACTGATTTGTTGTAATATTTTCGTTATATGACACTTGAACTCGAAAACGATCGAACCAACATTTGTTGCTTTCTTGTTGCTAATTTGTTCCCCTTTCAGAATTTCAATAACTCATTCTTTCCAAATTAAAAAAAAATACTGACATGCTGGATTATTTCACGATAACTTTTTTATTTGAAATTTGTATTCAAAACTGAAAAGACGAGAATTTGTTGCTTTCTTGTTGCTAATTTGTTCCCCTTTCAGACTTTTAATAACTCATTTTTTCCAAATTAAAAAAAAAATACTGACATGCTGGATTATTTCACGATAACTTTTTTATTCGACATATGAATTCAAGACAGAGAATACAAGAATTTGTTGCTTTCTTTCTGCTATTTTCTTCCCCTATGGGAATTTTTGTTGCTTGTTTCTTTTGAAGATTATAATGTAAAATACTGCCATGCCAGGTCAATTCCATGAAATTTTCGTCAAATGACACTTGAACTCGAAAACGATCGAACCAACATTTGTTGCTTTCTTGTTGCTAATTTGTTCCCCTTTCAGAATTTCAATAACTCATTCTTTATAAATTGAAATGCTGGATTATTTCACGATAACTCTTTTATTTGACATATGAATTCAAAACTGAAAATACGACAATTTGTTGCTTTCCTTTTGCTAATTTGTTCCTCTTTCAGAATTTTTTGCTTGTTTCTTAAGAAAATTATAATGGAAGATACTGCCATGCCAGGTCAATTCCATGATATTTTCGTCATATGACACTTGAACTCGAAAACGATCGAACCAACATTTGTTGCTTTCTTGTTGCTAATTTGATCCCCCTTCAGAATTTCAATAATTGCTGGATTATTTCACGATAACTTTTTTATCTGACATATGAATACAAAAATGAAAACACGAGAATTTGTTGCTTTCTTTTTGCTAATCTGTTCCCCTTTCAGAATTTTTGTTGCTTGTTTCTTTAGAAAATTATAATGGAAAATACTGCCATGTCAGGTCAATTCCATGATATTTTCTTCATATGACACTTGAACTTGAAAATGATCGAATCAACATTTGTTGCTTTCTTGTTGCTAATTTGTTCCCTTTTCGAAATTTTAATTACTCATTCTTTCCAAATTGAGAAAAATACTGACATGCTGGATTATTTCACGATAACTTTTTTATTTGACATATGAACTCTAAACTGAAAATAGGAGAATTTGTTGCTTTCTTGTTGCTAATTTGTTCCCCTTTCAGAATTTTTGTTGCTTGTTTCTTCAGAAAATTATAATGGAAAATACTGCCATGCCAGGTCAATTCCATGATATTTTCGTCATATGACACTTGAACTCGAAAACGATCGAACCAACATTTGTTGCTTTCTTGTTTCTAATTTGTTCCCCTTTCAGAATTTTAATAACTCATTCTTTCCAAATTTAAAAAAAATACTGACATGCTGGATAATTCCACGATAACTCTTTTTTCATATATGAATTCAAAACTTAAAATACGAGAATTTGTTGCTAATTTATTCCCCTTTCAGAATTTTTGTTGCTTGTCTCTTCAGAAAATCATATGTCAAATAAAAAAGTTATCGTGAAATAATCTAGCATGACAGTATATTTTTTTTTAATTTGGAAAAAATGAGTTATTAAAATTCTAAAAGGGGAACAAATCAGCAACAAGAAAGCAACAAATGTTGGTTCGATCGTGTTCGGGTTCGAGTCATATGACGAAATTATCATGGAATTAACCTGGCATGGCAGTATTTTCCATCATAATTTTCTAAAGGTACAAGCAACAAAAATTCTGGAAGGGGAACAAATTAGCAACAAATTAGTGCTACATCTTGGTATATTTGTTTTCCAATTCGGTGATGAAATGAAAAAGTTGCTGTGTCAGCAACTGATCGTGAAGCTGGCAAAACATCATTTTGTTTTGTAACGGTTAGAAATTTTGGTATATGTGTTTTTGAATTCAGTGATGAAATGAAAAAGTTGTCTTTTTTTTCTTTTTTTCCCTACTAATTGTTATAATCATAGATTATATTTAATTATTATACTACTATCATTATCATTATAATTATTTTTTTTATATTACCATTGTTATTATAAATGTATATGACATTTTGAGATACGTTTGGTGAGTGGAAGAATAGCTTTGAGCTAAACTCCACCAAGAAAAATAAAGGCGATTTATTATCATTATGATTATTATCATTATATATGGAAGTCAGTATCAGGATGCCATTTTCGATAAATATGTCCTATAAATAAATTCATATACCTACCATAAAATGTCAATTTCATCGCAGCTGGCTCCGCCATTTTGGTGCAGGCATCTCTTGCAGCATACTAATTAGACGTGTGTCGAAGACGACAGACCTAACCGCTTTCCATTCCATATTTTCCCCAATCTGATGGGTAATTTTCCGGTGAACGGGTGCTGTAATACCACCGTCGTATGCCTAACGTCATGAGATTGCATTCCAGACGCCTCACCGTCTATCAGAAGTATCACGACAGAACGGAAAATATAATTTCTTGAAAGTTTGACGAAAGTCGTTCGATGGAAATTCAAGAAATGGCGGTCATTTTTTTATGAACTGTGACAGCGATTGTGACAGTTATTTGTAATGTAATTTTTGTCACTCATCGTCATTTTACACACATTGTATATATACAATGTATATTAGAATGCTCGCTGCATATGAAAAATCTTTTTGCGGAATACACCACCCATGAAGAAATTCATAGCCATAGTACTCGCAATAAGGCATATCTCTATCTCGATGCCCACAGAGTCTACAGAACTAGAAATGGCGTAAATTACTATGCTCCAAAAATGTTTAATCTACTTCCCCAAAATACAAGAGATCTTCCATTGAATATATTTAAAAATAAAATTAAGTACTATCTTGTTAAAATATTTGTTGTATTTTTTATTTTATTTATTATATTTTTTGTATATTTATTTTTTATTTTATTGTATAGAAGAATATTTCAAAAACAATTTTCAAGACCTCTATAAGGTTAGCAGAACCATTTGATGGAAAATCGATGAGACCAAGTTTAATAATTGTCGAATAATTGTCGAGAATTTGTCGTGAAAGAAAAAAAATTGTCGCGCCCTCAGTTTTTTTCTTTATCTGGGGTGCCTTTGCCAACTTAATATTGAATTAGCAGAGCCACTACGATAAATCGACAATTGAACATCAAATTCTATCGCCGTTATGACCAAAATTTGTCGAGTAATTGTCGAAGTCCAGCAGAAGTGAAAAAATTGATATAACAAATTTTTTGACGCAGATATTAGTAATTTTCATTGGATATCCTGGAATCCGTGAAAACTTCGAGTATTTGACAACACTGAACTCATATTTCGACTTCCACGAAGATTTTCATAGAGGTGATGCATGATACTATAAAATTGCCGAGTCTATGTCGTAGTCAAGTTTTTCTAAATCAGATATTTGATTTTTTTGGGGGATTTCCTGGAATCCGTGGTAGGTCCGAGTATTTCGCAACACAGCTTACCGTTTCTGATCTTCCATGCTCCATGTATAGTATTTTGTTAAACCAGTACAGAATGATAGTCATTTCGGAAATCGCAGCATTCCGTGCGAGTTTTTATACTTTTTCGACGGCTATAATATTAATTTAATTATCTTATACTTCAAGTCTTTTCCATTTTTTTCAAATTTTGCTCCAAATTTTGTACGGCAATCCAATTTGAAATTCAATTGTCGATTTATCGTTTAGTGGCTCTGCTAACTTAATAAGTTAGCAAAGCCACCCCACTAGAAAAAAAACTAAGGGCGCGACAAATTATTTTCTTTGACAACAAATATGTTTTGGTCATTCGACAAATGTTTGGTGAATTTCAAAGCGAACGAAACAATATCAACCAAGTTACACGAATGTGTTCGTATCTTGAATCATATTTATATATTACTCATTATGTATAATTTTTTTATAATTTGTTATGGAGCAAGAATTGGTATAAAATATCGAATGATTCATCACCTCTATGAAACTTCTCGCGGAAGTAGAAATATTAATGCCGTGTTGCCAAATACTCGAAATTTTCGCAAATTCGAGGATATCCAATGAAAATTACTAATATCTGCGTCAAAAAAATTTGTTATATCAATTTTTCCACTTCTAATGGACTTCGACAACTACTCGACAAATTTTGGTCACAACGGCGATCCAATTTGAAGTTCAATTGTCGATTTATCATAGTGGCTCTGCTAACTCAATATTAAGTTTGCAAAGCCACCCCATATAAAAAAAAATAAGGGCGCGACATTTTTTTTCTTTCACCATAAATTCTCGACAATTATTCGACAATTAATAAACTTGGTCTCATCGATTTTCCATCAAATGGTTCTGCTAACTTTATAGAGGTATTTTCAAGACATGTAGCATCCTCGAACATGTACAGTGTTACCAAACGACACTACAGTGATTTGAGCAAATTATTTCACGTTGACATTTTATTTATATATGACTGTATGTTTATGTTACTAAAAAAGTAAAGAGGCTTCTAAAATGATCTGATCTGACTAGGAACATAAACTGTCATGATGCACATAATCTAAATATTCATTTTCGTAGGAAAATACTGTACGTAACTCGTTAGAAAGTGTATTTCATGCACTCGTTACATACATTTCCGCTCTCGCCGCTACGGTGCTCGCTCTAAATATCTACTTGTCTGAAATATGATACTTTCCTCACTAGTTATCTAATACTATAACGTATTCTGTTTCTGCAGCTGTTATGAAATATGACTCTTTCAACCTTCCATTAAATGACGAATGCAATATTCTTCACGCAAATTCTTTTTTCTCCGATTGGCAGCAAATATTAATTTTGCTGACACATATCAATCAGCAAAGTATTACTTTTCCTGCCTAGGCAGCAAAGTAATTATACTCAACAACAACTGCGATTTCTATCAAATTTTATTTTAATTGAACACTACAGGAAAAATAAAGAGATTGTGGGAAATGTTATAATTTGCAAATACAATATCCTCCTATATCATTATGAACAATCGGAGAAAAAATTATATGTTCAACTCGGCAGTCAATCTACTACTTTGCTGCCTAGTTAAACAAATAACTATTCCATCATTAGTTAACCAATGAGAAATAAACTCATAGCGCAATTGATACAGAATATAGAAAACAATTAGAAGATCTAGGCAGTCGATCAAAGATATGTTTGTCACTAAACTGAAATATGAAGAAAGCAGATAAAACAATAATAAGTAACCCAATACTAAATGTGTTGCGGCGTCAACTAAACTAACATGAATGTTAGATTCAGATGAATTTGGAACTTGAGAAACAACAAAAATGCAATAATAATTAAGAAAATCAACAAATTGCTAAAGATGGGAATTGGTCGAAATGTCCGTATCCGAATAAATGCTAAAAAAATACCGTGTACGTTAATCGAGGAGGTGGTATATTCATTTTCAGAGATTTCTGGGATTTACTCTTTTCATTTCCAATAATAGAAATAGAAATTATGATTTCATTTCAATATATTTGTAGTAAGGGCTCATTTATGATCAGTCCCGAGATGTCCATGCGCTTGAAATTTAACCTTGAGAAATTCTCTATTTGTCAGCTACATCTTGTATTTGAACAATTTGGAATACAAATATATTCAACAAATATCAAAATATATACTCATCTCAGTGATGGACTGTTGCATGGTGGTAGAAAAAATGATGATTTTTGATGTTTTGATCATTGGCCAACTTTTTATTTATTTATTATTTGTTTCCCCTCATTTTGTATGTGCAAATATATCAAATGGAATTTTTATATATCTATGAATCTGTAACCTCTCTATAGACTATTAACAGATTAATCCGCTTACGATATCGCTTTCATCACTTCACGATGATAATTGAAGAGTCAAAGTCAAGTCGCTCTCGTGAATTCATTATCAGGTGATAAATCTCCTTGGGATTATGAATTCTTCATGATTAGAAAGACGGAATGATTTTCGAAAACCACTTCACCCTTATTTTCCCACCAAAGTTTACATAAACCTGTCACCAAGACCTCTGCAAACACGGTCGATGTTTATTTTGAAGCGGGAAAAAAAACCTCTTACTATTTTTGAATAGTTAATACGGCATTCATCAATCCTGATAGCGGTTTCGTGTAAGTGCAACCCCTGAGCCAGGAAAAGAATAAAAAACGGGAACGTGAATGCGCCTAATAAACGAGGGTTGAGCTGTCTTGTTATTTTTAACATTCCGACGTACTGATACGGGTAATTCTCGTAGCAGGTAGTGTTGAGTATTTTTGGAAGTTTGATTGACGCGGTATAGTAGATGGCTCTCTAGAAAATTATTCTCTGCCAAGTTAGAAACAAGTCTGTATTGTACGATTGATAAATTTCTCTTGTTTTAACACCCTGTAACTCAAACAGGAGACATATTGTATTTAGGTTAGAACGGAAAAGTTGTGGAATTCTTTGCCTAGTGAAGTCTTTCCTGATGCTCACAACGTCCGAACTTTCGAGAGAGATTCCAACACCTTCATTCTTTCTCAAAATTCCACCGCTGGCTAACACGATGTTCCTCGAAAATTAAAGGTTTTCCTTTCGTGCTGCAGTTTGAGTTGAGTCAAATCTTCATATTTTGAGCTCTGGTTTCTTCAGTTGAAATATCTCCAATTAGTAATGAAACACCCTGTATACAGGGTTTATCACGGTAGACGTTCGTTAGATATTTTTGAGGTGATACCACTTCCGGTTGTAACGGATGTTGCCATCAACTTTCATGTTCTACATGGAATATCCGGTATATTATTCAATTTTTGGATTCCGAGACAATTTCATAATAAGCTCAGGCTTCCCTATATCTATTCTCAACCAAGTATCCTTCACCTATTTTTCAACTTTGAAAGTGTTTTAATTGGTCGTCCAATTTTGGATACCTTGTATAGGATAAATCAATTGGTAAAGTGAATTTAGAAAGTATCATTCCTATGCTGTAGCCTGTTCCAGAAGCGCTTTCCACCTGTTGAAAATGGGTAAAAGGCGCAGTATTGAAAATGAGGCTACATCTTTTTCAAAATTTCAAAATTTTCAAAAGAATCAAGATATCTGAGAAACAGTTGAGAATAGGTGAAGGGACACTTGGAGGAACTCATCATGAAATTTCCTCATAAATACAAAAATGGAATAATATACCGGGTGTTCTATTCAAAATGAGAAAGTTGATGGCGACATCTGGTATAACCAGAAGTGGTATGACCTTGAAAGTATTCTAAAATGAAAGAGCATGAATAACCCTGTGAAATTCAGTTTATATCAATCGAGTCAATCAAATCAAGATATTTCTAACAAAAGCTACCGTGAGTAACCCTGTATAGATCGCATAAACTCATTCAAGATGTACCCTGTATTACCTTATCGATTCTAGTCCAATTTGTCAACAAAGCTAGTTGATTAAAAAAAGGATGATTGACAAAATGACATTTTTCCCTGATGTTTTGCATAATAGATTGGTAGAAGGGAGACTGAGAATTTCAAAGAAATCGCAGATAATGATAATTAGGGTTGCCTCGCGTTTCAGCATCGTGGGAGTTTGGGTTTACTTATTGTTCCAAAAAGTCTGTCATCCTTTCGGCCCTTTGTGTATGAAAACGGGGGTGCGTTCGGCGTCAAAGTCACTGCGATAGAAATGTCAGCGATATTAAAACGACCGATGCGAAATAATGGTATATTTTTATAATTAAAGCGGATTTTCTTGGATTAGCTGACAGTAACGGAAAGTGAAATGTTTCCGGGACTGGTGCGTTTGGTCTTCTCTCATCCGGCTTGGATAAGAAAAGAATCCTTATCATGAGAGAACTGTTCATAATCTCTCTCGAACTGCTGACTGTACCTAGACATCTCTTAATTTTTCAGACAGATCTGTCTTGATGACTTTTCAAAGGGTGATTTATTACATAAATATGCAAAAGTTTTTTTTATTCAGAGAGTTATTTCATCGAAATGAAGTGCAAACCAAGTGAAACTAACTAACGAAAATGAAAATTACTTTATAATTATTATTCAATCCACGCCCATGATAGGAACATTGACCTCATGGGGACTCCGTCGACTGCCGATACGTGATGTAGATATACATATGTACGTGTGTGCGGCCAATTCACATCAAATATTATTCGAAACTTAGTCACTTTCTAGCTCGTGAGTCACGATGTCATAAATTTGTGCACACTGTAATTCATATAACTCACTATTTTCAAATATCACCGGAAACATTCGTAACGTAGAATTTGGCATATAAAAAAATAATTCGCTAATCAATTTTATAACCACAATCAGTCCGACAGTACAAATGGAACTGGAGCTCATCACTTGTCATCGACCCTCGAGCATTCGAACCTATAAACAATTATTGCCAGCTCTTTGAAGGTTCTTTCACTAGAACAACGTCTACACATTAAGGTATTAAAGTAGGTGTTAAACGAGGATGATCACAGGATATTGAAAAGTATATTTGTTTTTATGGATTTTATTCTATTATTATGAGTTGTGAGAGGACTCAGACAGTAAAGTAGATCAATTTTCATGTATAAAAAATATATATCCCCGAAAGGAGAGTGTGTAAATAACTGTGAACCGATAACTTGAATTTTTTTCTGGGGGAGGCAGTGCTTTTATGCTTATATTGTATGCACGCCATTGTCATTCGAAGGAGAATGCATCAATTTTTGTTATATAGTATCTTATCGGTTATAATACGAAAGAGATTGATATGAAATTATTCAATATCATTTTCAGTGTACCGATCTAATATTCAGTTTTTTTTCTATATAATACGAGTTGCAATTCAAAACTTCAATCAGAACTCCATCAACTCCACTTTCACAGACGTTCGAATCTGGGCCAAACTCTTGTGTCTAATGATGGCCACTTTCTACACAAAGCGTTACATTTTTTTGTCTGCCTCCAGAAAAAGCTCGGAAAATACTTTCGGCGAACACAAGAGAAAACCTATTCAGCTTATCAGTAGATACCTACGAAAATGTACAGGGTTTTCCCATATGTTATCGAACCTCATCTACAGGGGTTATTTCCAAATCTATCAAAAAATAGTGGAAACAAAATTGTTGTATTTTTTTCTGAATCATCAGAATTTGTAGTCAATGCTTTGTGAAACAAAAAATTTTTCGACTTGAAAATTTTCGCATACAAGGCCACTGTGACAAAAAATTGAAATTCCTTTCATCGAATCTATTCCCATGTATTTCGATCCACTGCATATATGATGAAAGAAATTCAGGTAAAAAGTTTATAGTTTTCGAGATATTTGAATTTGAAAAAAAGATAAGTTTCTTTCATAAAATCACTACAGAAGTGCCCATTCGAGAAAAACTCTGTAAAGTCATTAAAAAAATGATTATCGTGATGGAAATCAAATGTTGTAATTCGCTAATGATCGGAAAAACATTATACAGGGTGATGAAATAGTAATATATGCAAAAAATTTAAATGATATTTGTTTTCAGGAAAATTAATGTCATTTTCGTTTTCGACATGTCGAAATACGTCTTTTAACATTTGTCCCTATGATTTTGATGAAAGTGTCAAAAACGGTTGGAAACATGAAATTTTGAAAATTAGAATCTAGTTTCAAACTACACCATTTTTGTTTATTTTGATGCGCTGATCACGAATCTTTTTCTTTTGTTTTCGACGATATCTCTAACCGTTACCATGTTTTCTTGGATTCAAATTATTATAACGAAAAAAGATGAATAACGATTCGCAATTCGCGCCATTCGAAAGTAAAGTGTGACAGATTTTCGTTCCTTAATTTCCATACAGGAGGGAGTAGTGATTTCTCGAAGAGAATTTTCCACAAAAAATCGTGCAATCATTAATTTTTTCGGCATTGAGGAATAAATGTACACCATTCTATCCAGGGAATCGTTTCTCGGAAAGAACTTTCGGCGAACACAAGAGAAAACCCATTCAGCTTATCCGCAGGCACCTATAAGAAAATGTATAATCGGCACATGAACTCCGCATGTCGTTGCTTACGTTTCCCGGTTCTCTCCAGGATATTTCATCATTCGCGATCAACTGTCATCATTCTCGCCTGGTAATCGCATCATTTCGCATAATATTCCCGCGTATCGTTCCCGACAGGCGGGACAAGTCCCGATTCACGCTTCTCTCATAAATTTTATCGCGCGGATCCGTTCGTTACCTTTTCCAACTTTTTCCCTTTGTCCGCGACGTTTCCGTTCGGACGTGTTTTTGTCGCCGGAATGATAAATTTCACGTCTCGGCCGATGAGGAAACTTCGTCTTATTTAATTTGTGTGTCACGTGCATTAGCGTGCGGAATTGGTTGGCGCAGCGAAAATGACATCGGGTTGGAGCAGGCCCGGAACGCTCTGTGTACGAATTTCCAGCCAGCTCTTGAGACCTGAAGTGAATTGAAAAAAAAAATGTGATGAGGGCGTAGAATGCGAGCGGTAAATGTGACCCCGCATGACCCGAAACGGAATTTCAAGGAATTCTTTACAATTTCATGTAGGTCTTTCAAAGAATTTATCGGGAAAACTGCGGTATCGGTTCCTTGGATTCCTTTGGAATTCTCTTGGATTAATGACATTCTCCTGGAATTCTTTGGATTTGCTCTAAATTCCTAGAATTGAAGTTTGCTGTACACAATTTTCACCGCAGTTCAACCCTTAGAATTCTGATGTAGAAACTACTAGAATCTTCTGGCACTCCTTGGAAATGTCTGGAATTTCTCGTAATTCTTTGAAATTTTTCGAATTTCTTGAAATTCTTTTGGGGATTCTTGGAATCTCTTGAGTAAAATATGATATTATCCTGGTCTAAAAACAACTGGAATTGCTTAGATTTCTTTGAAATTTCCTGAGATTCTTGAGAATTCTATGGATTTACTTGGAATTCTGTGTAAAATTTAAGTTCGATGTAAACAGTTTCAAACACTATTCACCACTTGGAAATCTGGTGTACAAACAACTGGAATTTCAAACAATTCCTTTGGAGAACGAAAAATAATTGTGGTCTACAAACAACTGAAATTCTATATAATTTTTTGGAATTCTCTCAGATTCTTGAAATTTATCTGGAATGCTTTGGAATTCCAATTCTTCGGATTGTGAAATTGATGTTTGACGTACACAGTTTTGATCGCCAGTCTCCCCTTGGAATTCTGGTGTGCAAACGACTGGAATGTTTAGACTGCAAACGACTGGAATCTAGAACGAATGTTTGGTGTACACAATTTTGACCCCGGTTCACCCCTTGGAATTCCCTTATACATAAATCCGGAATTTCCTGATGGAACTCCTTGAAATTCAATGGAATTTTACGGAATTCCTTGGGTGAAATGCGGTATAATTTTCATCTACAAACAACTGGAATTTCTTGAATTTCTTTGGAATTACTTAGAATTCTTTGGAGTTCCTTGAAATATCTCGGAACTTTCTGTGGAATAAAAATTTGCTGTTAAGAATCTCAACTGCGGTTCACGGTGTACAACCAACTGGAAATTCTTGGAACTCCTTGAGATTCCTTGGGATTATTTGGAATTCCTAGGAATTCTTCGGAATTTATTACAACTCCCTAGGTGATGGACTATGCTATGATCCTAGTCTACAAACAACTGCAAATCCTTGAATTTCTTTTGAATTCCCTGGAATAATTTTTTGGAATACTTCCTTCAGACATCTTGGAAGTTCAGTGTATAGAATTTTGACCGCAGTTCACCCTTTGGAATACTGGTGTATTGCTTGGATTCATTTTGAATTCAGTAGAATTCCTTGTGTGAACTTCGCTATAATTCTGATCTACAAACAACTGGAATTTCTTAGATGTCCTTAGAATTCTCTGAGACATTCTTGGTGAGTAGTTAGTTGAGGTTAGTTAGTTCTGGTCTAGAAACCACTAGAATTCTCCGAAATCGAAATTTCCAGGATGGGAATTCTGTTGTACAGACAAATGTAAATCTTTGGAATTGCAAGGAATCATTCAGAATTTTTCGAGTAAACTGCGGTTAATTCTGGTCCAGAAACCACTGGAATTCATCGAATTTCTTTCCAATTCCCTGCAATTTCTAGTGATTCTATTTCTATTTGCTCCTTTGTTCTTCAGAATGGGACAATAAATAGAGGCGCTATGTGTCGTTTGAGTCACAGATTCATTTCTACTGGAATTTGTCGTATTTTCCCTCCTGGATTTTTTCTGCAGACGCTCATGATGACGTAGAATAAGACGTTACAAAATGAACCGAAATGATTCAAAAGAAGCAGTTTTGAATTGTTCCACTTCCATCAGAACGGCGAAATTGGATTTGATGTGTTTTCTTCTTTTTGGAGAATTGAATAAGGCGACAGTAACTGATTAAAAACTAATTTCGCTCGCTCTCATCGAAACGAAGGAAATGCTGAATTTTCCTGTTCGAGGTGTCCAATTTTGCAGGGGTGGTTTCGTAAAATCCAGAACCATCAGAAATTGTTTGAATTACAAGGCCATGCACATAAATGAACGTTGCATTTATTATATACTATCATTATACACAGGATTTCTCACGACAGACGTTCGTCAAAAGATGAATTTTTGGACTACAGGGTTCATCAACATGCTCTTTCGTTTTAAAATATTTTCAAGGTCATACCACTTCTGATTATACCAGATGTCGCCATCAACTTTCTTATATCGAATGTAACACAAGGTATCCAGGTATCCATAACGATTTCTTTCAGGATATCCTATACCTCTTTTTGAATATTTCTTAGATATCTTGATCCTTCCAATGCAGGGTATCCATAATTTGAGAACCAATTCCAAAGTTCGTTCATTCAAATGTGACCCTGTATTCATTGGATAGTCAGATGAAGAATTTAATTCAGAATCGCTGTGCTATTGATTTCCCCTAAGGTATTTCCGACGTTTTTTTAATCCATATTATCTAATTGGATTTTAAGTGATTTTTGGCAGACACCGAAACAAACAAGAAAAACAGCAAACAGATGCATAATCAAATTCTGTACCCGACCATCCAATACATACAGGGTGTCACATTTCCTTTTGAAACCCTATCAAAATAGAAATGGATCGACAATGAAAGCGTTGGAAATAGGTATAGGAAAAGGTACAGCGTGGAGTTATGGCTAATTATGGCTAATTGAATCAAATTTCGCATCCAAGCATTCAATAAATACAGGGAGTCACATTTGGAAGAACGAACTCTTTTTCAACTTTGAAAGAGTTCTGATTGGCCGCCCAATTTTGGATACCCTGCAAGCGATACATCATGTGGTAACGTGAATTTCGAAAGTATCCTTCCTATGCTGCCGCCTGCTCCAGAAGCGCTTGAAAATTCTCAAAGGAATCAACATATCTAAGAAACAGTTGAATGAAGGTATAGGGAAATTTGATGGAACTCATCATGAAATTCTCTCAGGAATCCAAATATTGAAATTAGAAAGTTGATGGCGACATCCGGTTTAACCTTGAGAATATTTTGAAATAACGAAAACTTCTAAGGAACGGCTACTTCGAGAAATCCTGTATATTTAATTGTAGAATACAAGGCTGAGCTTATTCATCCTGTGGAAAATGTGAGATTTAGCCAAGTTCAACTCAGATATAAGCAAACTGCACTTAATGTGGCTGTGCAGCAGTTTGTGTAGGAAAATTGTATTGAAGTATATTTCTTGTATATAGTTAAGATTAATTTGGTCAGTATCTCTTGGATAACACATGGATTTCAAAAGCTTTGTTTGCGTATTTCTTCAACCGTGTACTCATAGTATAAATGGTAGGGGCAAAGTATACAGAATAAAGTATACAGAATACATTTTAAACTGTGGTAGGGGCTCCAAATATTTGAGCAGTATTCTAGCTTGGATCTGACATAAGAGAAGTACAATATTTTCATGTCATTAACGATTTTGAAACTGACAGTCTCGTATAATAAATCTTAACATTTCATTAGCTTCGCAAGATTTTCTATTCATGGGATTGGCACAATATATTTCCGAGTCGAAGAATATACCTGCATCTTCGGTCTAATAATGTGAAAAAATCAACAGAAATTGTTATCCGTTTATGAAACGAAATACTATATATTTATTTCATCGATTCCAGTCCATTACTCTGCAATTCTTCGGCGCATTCACTCCAGTATTGTATTTTTACAATGGTCGAAAACAATTCGAAATTATATATTACGAATGCTCTAGCTCGGACGCGTGAAATTCCTGCCATTTCAGCACCTCACCGTAGCATTCTTCCAACTTCTAACATCATGAGGGCATTGCTGGGAATTGTGGTGATATCGGAACGATTTCATAGTCGGGGAGCAAAGGTGTAATTCGTTTTCTAAAAGAATTATTGCTTCCAAGAAATTTGTTTTTCGGGCGATTGACATGATTATGACGTTTTGTTGACGCTGACTTTGACTTTGTTGACTTTGCCGCTTTGACCGCGATCTTTTAGCATAAGCAGAGTTTTCAGCAGTAAACATACATAGTGTGAAAGGCAACCGAAATGAATTCATTATTTCGGTTACTGTACATATTTATAAGAAATCCTGAAACACGTCATATTTTAATTATAAATCGACATTCTTCAACGTCAAAATGCGATCCCTACCTTCTACCCCCTTTGAATGATAGGTACAACCCCAAATTTTAGATGGGAAGTATTGGTTTGTGATACCTATATCGTTTGAACGGTCTTTTCATTTTCTATTTAAAAATGTTATCGTTCTCAAGTTTGTTGCAACAATCAAAAAGTAATGAAATAAAATCATGTATTACAATACCGAGATCTTTAAGGTCCTGATAAAAAGAAGTGAGTAAAAACCATAGGAATATGCTGTTGAGATGGATTATCCATTAAAAATACTGTGGAGAGTTTCTTCCGTGGCAACGTTATTTGGTTTAAAACGTCTTATCAAATTGTTTTGTAATTATACATAAGTTGTCATCTAAGTTGTCAGTATTATAATTTCAGTTTGAATTTCGTTTACTTCAATTCTGAAAAATGGTGAGATTAACGGAAATGCATAAAATAACAGTTGTTTCATGAAATAAATGTTGCAATTAACTAAGAAACGATTACATTTTTGAATAGAGAATGAAGAGACCTTCCAAACGATATGTCACAAGCCTATACTTCCCATTGAAAAAAAAATGGGAGCTGAAGGTGATTGAAGGTAGGAATCTCGCAATTTGATGTTGATGAATATGACAATTTAAAATTTAAATTGACGTGTTTCGGGATTTCTTATAAATATGTACAGAAACCGGAATGATGGATTTTCTCTACTACATTTACTATTTATTTATCATTTTATTCATACATCATTGCATATTATAGTGTTATAATATTTAGTTTTAAGTTTAATATCACATGCAAGCGATAGTTTTATACTCGTGACTTTTATAGTCTTGACTGACTAGTTAAGGTAAAATATCTGAAGATTTAGAAAACTTGATGAAGGATTTCTTTGTGAGGATGCAGTCGAAACTTTGTCATTAAATAAGTGGACTCTTTGCTAATGAGCCGAGCTTTCGGAAATGTTTGGTCGTTTTGCGTCTTTTGAAATGACCAACTGTCCATTTTGTATCGTCATAGATAACAACAACTACTGTTATATCTTTGTTTTTATTCCTCGAATTTGTCCACAAGATGAATTTTCCTGATTAAAATTGCACTAATGTTATATCTTTTATGTATTGCACCAACTTCATATTCACGTTAGTAAGTAGTTTCTGTTGTTTGTGAAATTTACTTATATAGATTGTCTTGATAAAGGAAAAGAACATTTCCGAAAGCTCGGCTCTATTAGCAAAGAGTCCGCTTATTTAATGCCAAAATTTTGACTGCATCCTCACAAAGAAAACCTTTATCAAGTTTTGTAAATCTTCAGATATTTATAATTTTATGTTTACTTAAATTATTCTGAAATTTTGAACCTTCGTGAATGAACAAGATTATTATTATTATTATTATTCTGTTTGGCTTCTTCACACTGTATAAACGAGCTTAGTCCAATTGCCACTGATTTCTTTGAGATTTTCAAATCACATCGATCCATTCTGCGTGCTTTGAATAGTGGTGACAATCACATCGAAAATATGTTTTGGTATTATTCAGGCACAAATTTCAATTCTTGACGACTTCTTTGGATAGCAATTTATTAAATCTTCTGAAATAAGGGTACTTCACTACTGTACAATTAATATATTTTCAACCTACCCGGTATGCTGCTTGACTTCGGCAATATTTCAATTTTTCAGGTCTAATCAATACGCAACAGTTTCGAATCAAAAACCCCAAATTTACCCAATGAAATACAAACCACTCATGCAATAATTATAAGTGACTATTGGTACCACTGGCAACTTTTGAAATTGACACACTCTAAGTTCAAGTTTCGATATATTTTCTCATATGATTGAGTGTTGAGTGGAGGCAAGTGAAGGTCGTCTTCGTATGTATACCAACAAGTATATAAATCAAGTTCGAGAGAACGTCTCAAAGAGTCGGATGGCTTGCCATATCAAGCGAGCACCACACCACAGGATGCTACGGCCAATTAGTCTTCAATTATGAAGGTGTGGGTATGTAGATTAGACTGCTAGATACTCGATCTTTACATGTAGCGTTTATCCCGAAACGTTCGTGTAAAATTATGCCATTAGCCGAGTTATTAACTGTAATTAAAAACATGCTACGCTATAGTTATAGTTCGAGAATGAGCCTCCGTCGTCTTCCTTCAGATCGAGAGTCCGAGGACGAGAGACGATGTGAAATTTCAAGCGATTATTTGTTGCGAGGGGGTGGATCATAGAGCTCATCTGATTTTATCGATTCAAGGGTGCAAGACGGAGACAGGTCGTTACTATAAAAAATAATGGAAAACGAATAATACTTGGCTAAATTATTCATTATTTATAAAAAAAATATAGAAAAAAATATAGAAAAAAAAATAACGATGCACGTGAAACTTTTTTCGGATCTTAGTTTCTACTACCATGCTTGCTGTAAATTATTACCAGTAAATATATGTCCCCCTTTCCATTATGAGAATGCTAATCGAAAGTTTCTTACTTATATTGCTCCTAAAATACCCAACTCACTACCCCAAGAAGTTAGGAATGATCCAACAAGTGAAATTTTAATTTTCTGCTCTCCTGATACTGATATCAGAATCATTCTGTCTTCGAAATCTTATGGTAAAAGATCTGAGGTATTGGGAACTGCTCTCCTATTGCGAATATCAGAATTATTCCATTATCGATAGGGAAGTTTTACTTTAAAAAACAGCTGTCAAAGAATTGGTTTTATACGAAGTTTTATAGCAATTCCGTTCGTCACTCGAAATATTGCTTGAACAGTATTACTCATTCATGTGGTGGACTGTGGTGTTTTGGACTTTGATTTTTTTTGTAGTCCTTCCACACATTCCAAAAGAACATGATTTCAAAATGAAGGAATGTTCTTTCAAATAGAGGACGGTCGGCAACCCCAGTTCTCTGTATATCAGGGAGGAATCGATTTCCTTGAAATATGGAAGAAAACGACTAAGACATGCTAGTCTCCTAGTATACGGCTTCGAAAACAATAGATTCCGTAATCTATTTCCGGAGAGCATAACAATTCCAATTTTTCGCATCACTTAATGAATTACCGGCTTAGAATAGCAGTTATAATAATGCTCTGAAATTTCTGAAAGAACTTGACGCTTGCAGTTTTCAATGGGCCGAGCAACGTTCGTCTGGAAAGCAGCCAATTTTCCTTTTCGTGTGCGCCTGAAATTTCAACAATCCTCGGAATCGTCTGCGCCGATTTGATATATAGTAGACACAGTTTAGAGAATAATAGTTTTTCTAAACTATGAACGAAAACAACGAAGACGCTGTTCATATATCTCAGGCCGAGATATGCCGACTCTATACGGGATCTCACAGTATACCCGTTCTTGAGACAAACCGTTTTTCTTCAAGTACTTACGTTTTTTCAAATTATTTTGGAAATTATCGATTTCAATATTACCAGAAAACAAACAGATTCAGTGTCGTTAAAAAATATGAATAATACGTATCCATTATACAGGGTTCATCACGTAACCCGTTGGTTAAAAGTTTTCGATGTTCCCATTCGAATAAAATCTAAGGAATTTGAAACATGATAACTAATTCAACATGAAAAATCGATATGAAATATCGCCGGTTGTACCGAAAGTTGACAGGCACGCCCTTATTTTGAATGGAACACTTTGTATTGTATTATATTTTTGAAATATATGTATTATTTTGAAAAAAAAAATCTAATAAGTCTCTTGAGAAATTTTCGACCGTTTCCGAAGTATTACGATTTTTATGGAAAATTTTGAGTTTGCACTAGAATGTTTGAAAATAATTATCTTCGAAATTTTCGAAATTGAATCTATCAAATCTCCACGCGATCTAGTATTCATGATGATGTTTTAAGTGAGATTGAGAATTTTACCAAATTTCATACATTGTCTCGTAAAATTTTTTTTCCAGTTTTTTAAAGCTCCGAAAGTAATTTTTTTTCAAATAGAACGCTCTGTATATTATCAAATAACTGATATAGGGTTTCATATACAAAACTCCAAAGGTTTTCGTCTCATGAGGGTTTCTATCTATATGAAAACGTTATGAGAAATTGAATTGCATGATTGTGTCGACAGAGTAGGCCAGGCCAAACAGTCGCAAGCGATATAAACAAGATTCTATATCTGCCTGGTCCTGGTGATGGCCTCCTAGATCACCAGATCTAACCCCACTTGATTTTCATCCATGGGGCCATATAAAAAATTGAGTCTACGGTCGGCTACTTGACTTCTGGAAAGAAATCGAAGAAAGAGTTTCAGTGTTTAATTATTGAAATATATCATTATTATTCCGTTACTTTATCATGTTGTCTACTCTTCAGTAATTCTCAAGCGTTTCAACAGGCGAGAAGCGAAATCCAAATATACAGGGTGAGTCAAAAATGTGTACCGAGCTTTCTGGGGGTGATAGACCATTGAAAAATAAGTATAGTTTGATGATTAAACTCATGGCCCAAAATGCATATTATCGGAGATATATCCTTCCAAAGTTGATAAAATTTAAATAATTTCTCCGCACAACTTCTGAACGATGAAAGCCACCCGATTGAAATTTTGTGCATGAATGTATGTTGTCAAAATACATTTTTTCGTCACACTTCCACATTTCTGATATTGTTATAAAGGGTGTTTGCAGAGGGTGAATCATGATTTTTTGTAGAAAACTTTTTTCCCTGTATTATTTTCGGTGAAAAAACAGGAGCATTCGATGGAGCGAAGAAAATTACATGAAAAAGGTACTCTTATTCATTTGAGTTTTTGTAGTTACATGATATCAGCAGATTGATTTTATTCATCGCGAGATTCATCGGTATAACGATTTTTCAGCAGCATTTGCATTTCCGAAGCACTCGCCAAGCATTAGAAGCATATCAGATTGTTCAGAGAACGAATAACCTGCCATATTTCTTAAAATCTCAGTTGATAATCGCAGTGATAAATGACACAGAAAAACCACACGAACAAATCGACTACAACAATGATGACTCGAATGTTGATGACATGAACGTCAAAATTGAGAACAAAATTATTCATCATGGCCTGCTAAAATATTGTTACCGATGAATCTCGCGATGAATAAAATCAATCTGCTGATATCATGTAACTACAAAAACTCAATATCTCACGAACGGCTCAATTTTTTGTATTTGAATAAGAGTACCTTTTTCATGTAATTTTCTTCGCTCCATCGAATGCTCCTGTTTTTCACCGAAAATGATACAGGGAAAAAAGTTTTCTACAAAAAATCATGACTCACCGTCTGAAAACACCCTTTATAACAATATCAGAAATGTGGAACTGTGACGAAAAAATGTATTTTGACAACAAACATTCATGCACAAAATTTCAATCGTGTGGCTTTCATCGTTCAGAAGTTATGCGGAGAAATTATTTTAATTTTATCAACTTTGGAAGGATATATCTCCCTTAATATGCATTTTGGGCCATGAGTTCAATCATCAAACTACACTTATTTTTCAATGTTCTATCACCCCCAGAAAGCTCGGTACACATTTTTGACTCACCCTGTATAGTGTCCATTTGAAATTACAAAGTAACAGCTGATTGATGAATTGTTTGTATATCGAATCGAGAGAATTTCAGATATTCCATTGGACCATGTGAACTGGGACATCCTGTGTACATACACGAAAACTTTGGAAGGGAAAAATAAAATACGAGGATAAATGATTATCCCCTATTTAGAGGATTACAATTCACAATGCTAGGCGGCGACTGAATTCACTGCGGCGGCCATAAAAATACTTTTGAGACTGGGGAATTGTGCATTTTTCTGTTCGGGATATTGTATTCGCAAACGAGAGTAAACCCTATATTTATGTGCTGCGTGTGGAAATGAAAAGTTCATTATTACAATTAACCCAATTTCGTCTAGAATGTATATTTTTATTGTAATTACTTTGTGAAAGGATATTTATGTCCTCACTGAAATCGATCAGAATAACTCAGAATCATCAGAAACTCTCTGTATAATATAAATTACAATTTGAACAAAAATATGGTAAAATGAGGAGCTACATGAATTTCGAGAATATCTACTGGAAGTTTTAGGAATTTTGTTGGAATATGAAGTACATAACGAATAAATGATCAATATTGTTGGAAGATTTACACAAAATATCTAAACAAAAATACCGGAATAACCAAATAAAAGTCGTTACAACTTTCCATTGATAGCTTCTGAAATAATTCAGAAAGGTTCTCCCAAATATATGATATTATGTATTATCTACTAGATACACCCCAGCCCCATTGACTTGAAGCATTGAAATGAATATAAGAAAACAAAAGAAAAACTTATCGATTCGTCTGGATGTGCAACAAAAAAAAGGGCAATTTTTCCAACAGTCAGCTGATCACTGCTGGTCACTCCTTTGCTGTTTTCATTGGTTGGATTCAACCGTCTTTCTTTAGGCGCGGACTTGGGCGAGAACTGGGGTCTATTTATTCAATAACTTACCTATGAAATGAAATATTCTGATATTTTTTCATTCTTATAGTACAGTCATAAGCTGAACAGGATAACAACATCTCGAACAAAGTTTAAAAATCCTCCATTGACTTGATGGGCTGAACAAGTTGAACGAACTAGGATTATTTACCAATTTTTAATATTCGAACAAGTTAATCGGAGTCTCTTAGTTTTAACACACTTATAGATCATTCAATTCATGTGAACAATAGATTTGAGTGAATAATCTCTAACTATCAACTCGATTCGAATGAAAATAACTGGCAATGTCGTATTTCTGAATACAATAGCATGGCAAATCTCTCTTCAAAGTCTCTTTCTTATGATCGTTCAATTCCTCTCTCTCTCTAGAATTTTTTCCGACTATCCTCCCACTTTTTGTGTGATGTAGTTTCAAAATACATACGAAAATTCCAAAGCGAAATTGATGTCTTGTATTTTGTGTATGATGATTAATTTACAAATCTTCACAGAGTTCATCATCAGTTCATATAAGTTGGCAAAACAATTTCCATAATCATATAGTTCGTTCAAATGGATGAAATAACCATTATTCTGGATCAACTAAAAAAACTTTGAAAAAAACTGGGCTACATTTCACTTGCTACTTCTGAACATATTCAATCATATTAATGTTCTCTTTTCACGTGTTGGAAATCCAATTTGTCACTCGGAGACACATTTTTTCTTGATAGTCTTCGACGAGTTTGTTTTCCATTCCACAAGTGCATGAATACATCATTCTTATCGTGATATATCTACCTTATAATAAAAGGAACTGATAAAGGCAATTTATTGGAGGAAAGTCATAAAAAGATCTTGATTAGAAATGGTATGAAATAATGTCGATTCGGATAATGAAAAAAACCATAAAGTTTCCTGCCATCATACAATAATAACAGCAATAACGAAATGATATTAACAACGCATTCCGATATAATTGTAGGTTTGGTCTGCTCATGAATAATAATTGAATAGAAAAAACAAATGAGTGGCGGTTAACTTCTTGGAATTAGGTAAATACCGACATTATTGATATTGCCTTTTTGATGATTAACTGAGAGTACCTATATGGATCTATTACAGCAGTCCCCAACATTTCGTATGAATTCATTTTTCAGCTTTTCATGGGATTTTCTCTTCTCGTTTCTAAAAAATAGAGTAGAAGTTATTAAAAATTATTGCAATATATTTGTAGTAAGGACAGATTTGGGATCTGCCCCAAAAGGTCACTGCGCTTGAAATTAAACCTTTAGATACCTAAAAGAGAAATTCTCTTTTGGTCAGTGACACCTTGTTTTCGAAAAAATTTGGAAATAAAAATATATTTAATAAGAATAAAACCTCTACTTATCTTGGTGGACGTTTCGGGAACGAATCTGCTCCCGTTCTCAACACAATTAAAATATTTTTCTCTTCGTAAAATTTTTGTTTTCGATTTTGACACTGAAAAGTGCAATAATTTTTAATAACTTCTACTTTATTTTTTAGAAACGAGGAGAGAAAATCCCATGAAAAGCTGAAAAATGAATGTACCACCTCCTCGAAGAACTTAAAGATAGTATTTCGTATGAAGATTCGTTTTTTACATAAGTCCTTTTTTCTGCTCATACGAATATATTATACGGATGATATGTATGTTACAAGTATACCCAATAAATGAAACAGTAACTTGCTAGAATATCTTCATCTGTCACGCTCATTCCATATATCAGAATAGGAATAAATTGCAGGGGTTCAGGAATTTGTTCCTTATTTTTTTTCTCTTCTGTATATTTTGTCTTCACTGTATGTGTCAGAAAAAATGGACTTCTTCTGTCTAGGCAGAAAAAGTGTGTTGCTATGAATGTTTTGAATAATGAAAGTTGAATACATTTCATTTTAAGTATTTCTCGATTTCTTCTCTTTGAGAACTCGGGATTTTTTTGGATTTTTTTGGTTGGGTAATCGAAATGTTGGGTTGGCTATCCTGTTTGCACATTTTGGAAAAAACTATTTGAAAAGTGCAATAAGTTCTGCTGGGTTTATTGGGGACTTCATTTGTTCGTTTGTTTTCATTGATTTCTCCAATCCATGGTTCCCCAAATTCGGATGTCAACAAGGAGAACCCGATAACCGTTGAAGAAACAGGGTCAGTTAATGAATATATCGTGATAATTTAGAAAATCCAAATTTTTCATTTGGTTTTAATATATGATGACTTCATTTCGAGAGTTACAATAGTTTTGAAGGACCGAAATGTCAAAAATGCATTCGAATTATATGTCATAGTATTCGCCATTAGAGTGAAAAAAAAATTAAAAAAATACAGGTTCATATCAAGAAAGTTGATGGTGGCTCTCGAAAGACAAAAAGTCGCCTCAAAAATCCAATACGACCGTATTATAGAGAGAGAAAAAAGTGGCTTCGGGAAAGTGCCTTCCTTTTACGGTAACTGTTGAAATTGGGTCAGTTAAATTAAAAAAAAAAATAAATTTGTCTTTCGAATGACTATATAGGCTTATAGGTACGCAACTATTTCCGGATTCGCCTTTATCTGTGTCTCTAACGGTTACCGAGTTCCCCTTATTGGAACTCGCATTTGTGACACCCTGTACACAGCAACGGTTGATTCATCTGTTGCCTTCGCTCCAGACGAATTCTGTGGATCACTCGCGAGGATTTCTCATCTATAATCTGATGAATGATCGAAGGTTGAACGGCGCAGTTCACTCATTATGAGTTTCAGTCAATATTTAGATATCGGCGCGTTTCATGTTTTTATCCGAAAATAAACACCTCGACAGATTCTTCGAGTGGTTGGTTTGTTTGCTCTACTCAATATACGCTGTCGAGTTTGCTTTCGGGTCTGTCATTCCAAAATCCGACGAAACGAAACTGGTGATTGCTTGCTTTGTGGGAATGCAAAATTCGCGGGATATGTGTGGTGAGTGAATGAAGAAACTTGATGGAATATTGTTTTTGTTGACGAAATTCAGTATACCATCAGATTTGGCGACAGTTCAAATGTCAATTGTTATCGATAAGGAACTATGTATTTACTTCTGGCAAGTTGAGAAAGATGGTAATTATGCGAATGATGGTACACTTTATACCGCCACAGTGTAGAAAGTATTTTTCAAACTGGGATATGCCTTCGCCTCTATTATAGAGCCCTCACAGGTAGGGTCGCCAACTTTCGAAAATTGAAATGAAGGGCCCGTTCGGAAATATTTTTGGGTGCCACTGTTGCAACTCCTGAAAACATCTCTTTTGTGTTCCCGAATAACATTTTTGGGACATTGAATTTTATTTTAGGTTCACTTAGGTACTAAATATTTTTTCAAAATTCGTGCGAATCAAGTTTTGGACCGAAGTAAGTGATAAATCGTTCCGTTCAGGTTTCATGAGTTTCTGGTAAAACAATATTAAAATTAGTCTGGTGTCTTGTTTCATGAGTGTTCTGGTATGTTAATTAATTCCTTGTGTTTATGGAAATAAATGAGAACCGATTTTGCATAACATCTCTATATCGATGTGTGAAGGCACAATGTGAAATGTTTAGTTGAGTACTATTTTGTGGAAATCAAAACTCAGTTGTTAAATCTTCAAGTTTTTGAAATTCCATGATAAATAAACGAATGAAACTATTATTTCAAACTGAACATTTTCCTAGAGATCTTGTTCTCCTGTTTTCAAAACTTGATAGTGTGATAGGTTTTGTTGTCAGAGTTTTTGAAATTTTGAGTTTAAATCTTGTTTATTAATAGAAGTGCAGCAGGCTTTTGTTTATGATCCATGTTGAAATCAAATTATTGATCTTTGAAGTTTATTAATGTTGATGCACCTCAGAAGTCGACAAGATTGAATTATTTTGCTCTTCATTATAAAGTGATAAATAGTTGACACATTTTGCTATATAGCTATGAAAATAGTTTAAAATCAAATTGTTGATCATGAAGTTATTGTCGACTTGCTAGTTGGATATAATGAAATATAAATTCAGTTTTTGCAGATTTTTCGTTTTTATTACTTCTCATATAAAATTAAAATATTTCAGACTTTCCAGCATCTTTTCAAATAATTTTGGAATAGTACCTACAAACCTCAAATCAACAACCTAAATATTGTCATGGATTATAAATCGCAGTTATACCTTCGATTGAAGGATTCAAGTTATTCGAGAAGGTGTTAGTTTCTAAAAAATAGAAATGGAAATTTCAATATATTTGTAGTAATGACTGATATATTATGTGATGACACTGATTCGCTTGGAATTCAACTTTCAGATACTTGAAAGAAACATTTTTTCTTTGTCAGTGACATTTTCTTCTCGAAAAAATGTTATCCTCACATATTCTCACTGAAAATGGACAACATATGGCCGATCCGATCGATATCAAGATCATAGAAAGAGAATATAACAATCAAAAACGAAAAAAACAAATAACCTATTCGCATTCTTCTGAACGTAAACAGTAATAGTGCTTTTTGTCGATATACGAAACAAAAAAAACCTGGCAGCTAAAAATGTTCATATCTGATGACAACTGTTGCTGTTTAGTGTCAAAGATGAACATTACGAACTTCACGAAGAAAAACATTATTGTTTCAATGTGTTGGACACGGGAGCAGATTCGTCCCCTGAAACGTTCACTATATCAAGATAAGTAGAATTTGTGATTGTTATTACATTTATTTGTCTTTCAAACATTATTCAGCAACAAGGTGTCCTGACAAATAGAGTATTTCTCTTTTAGGTATCTGAAGGTTTAATTCCAAACGCAGTGACATTTTGGGTCAGATCATAAATCTGTCCTCAGTACAAATATATTGAGATAATTATTATAATTTCTATTTTTATTTTTGAGGAACGGGGAGAGAAAATCCCACAAAAACTGAGAAAATAGTTCGAAAAAGTACTTTTCTCTTGACTTTTCCTTTTCTTCACTCATTATAATGATTTCCTCTCAACGTTCATCAGAAATATACAAAGAAATATTTTTTTCGTATGCTCTGTGCTGTGCATTCTCAACTTTCATTACTACTGATTATTATCAGTTGGAAAATTACCCATCTATTGAGCCGCAGGTATTACATGACATGTGAGTATATTGTACGACAAAAACCTCACTCGATGGAAATTACGTAAAATAGGCGTTATTAACTTATTAAGAGACGTTGCGACTAGGTCTGATAATGCGCGTAGAGCACGTGGTAAAAAGGGTAATTTGAAGACGAATGGCCATTTCTTAATTAAAGGTTGCGTGAATGCAGATTTATAATCGGACATTAGAAAATTAATTGTGGACTGCGTGATTGGAGAGGTTTTATTCGATTTGTTGTCGAGATTCCAGCTATTTTATTCATCGGATGAAGTTGATTACGTAACATTTTCTGCAAATGTATTAGGTAAGTTAATCGGTATGTACATAAAATGCATTTAGTTCGAACTCTGGCATTTTGTTATGCAACTGATGAATAACAGGTTCTGTTTCATTCTGACTAATCTTTCCATGGAAATAGGGGTGTACCACCATATCTACGCATTTCCAACATAGAAAAACATCATGTAATAGCATCATTCGTTCTGAATGTCAACTCACATGAATCATGCTTCATGCTTCATTTTCGAATTCAGATTACAGCACTACTCAAAAAGTCAATGAATGACACTGGTGGCGCAATCTCCCGAACTATTTGACTCATTTGCCCAATTTCCTGAGGTACCAGTAAGGATGACCTTCATTGACGTTGCATGAAAAATTTCAATCAGAAATTTGACAATGATACAGATTTGTTCGTAAACACATGAACACTGCAAAGTCCCGGATATTGTTGGAGACGTAATCCAATCTATTATGATTATATCAGCTTTCAGCACAAATAATTGTATAATACATCAACATACGTTCGAAGTGTACCGATATTGTTAAAAAAATGAATTGAAAATTAAAAAAAAAAATCAATATGAGACAACTACAATCGATCAATCAACATATCTTGGGAAATTATACAGCTTGGCTGAGAAAAATGTATGTTTTGTCCCTTGGAATACAAGGTGTTAATAAAGTATGTACAATAAATTCAACAGATGATTCTTTGAGTAACTATGAGACACAAAGTTCATGTAAACATGTTTCCTAACTTACTTCGTTTTCAAGATACAAGGTGTTCAACTTTTTTGAAAATAATAAATTACCCAATTTTTTGTGATTTGACATTATTTTTTGTGTTGAGGCCAGTAGCGTCCCGAACGGCAACTCAACGAATATTTTTGCCAAGAAAATACGCTTTTCACTTTTTGTAATTTTCGATTTTTTTCAAGATTGAGCACCAAAAAATATAACTTTTTGTTCCTTCCCCAGATCCCAGATCCCTAGACCATTAAAAAAAAAACAGAGAAAAAGAGGAAATAATCAAAGGTTGCAACTTTTTCATCAAAGAAAAAACAGACAATAGTGAGCAACAAGCAAGAAATGACCCATGTTTGCATCAACTTTCTTTCTTAAAATCACTCTATGAAAAAATCGACTGTTAAATTTATTATACATACCTAATTGACTACCTGCATAATTACTATTAGTTCGCCTTAGTAAGGTTGTTTGACAGGTCAACATGTTTTGGAAAGAAACAATTGGAGACTTGGTTCAGCATATTATATCTACCTTGGATTGAAAAAACATACTCTAGCTTTGGAAGTGAAAAAAAATATATACGAAAGAATTTCAACTCGACACAGGTAACATAACTGTAGGCTCTTTCAAGCTTATTTTTACGCTCTCTATTCTCGAATTTTTCGCCCCTCTCCATCATAGAAAAATCTGTGTGGCTTTGGCCGAACTCAGCAGTGTTAATTTTGAAAAATTAAAAATTTTGTAGATTCGATCTTTTTCGTGAAAAATTCTGTGGCTTTGCTAAGTTCGGCAGAACTCAGCGATGACTCTCGAAAAACTATACATTTTTGGTGACTCGAAGCAGTCAGATTGATGTACTATTTTTTTGGCTGATTAATTACCCTAATTTAGATTTTTTGCTACAAGTTTTAAGGTATAAATCCGAAAAAAAAACTGAAGGGTCGGGAAAGTCGATCATGTCATTTGCTCAAAATCACGATTTGATATGGCAAAGTGATAGAACTGGTAATTAGCTCGACGACTATCCTTAAAATATTTCTTTTTGTAAATAAAAAAAAATCTGCTTTGCTAGCGTCGGCCTGACACAGCAGAGTGATTTTTAAGAAAATCAATATTTTAAGTTTCCAAAATAGGATAGTCGTTGATCCAATAACCAGTTTTAATGCTTCGCCATATCGATGAACAATGCACGTAATCGACGAATATCCTACAGCCCTTGTGTTTTTTACGGATTTCCACTTCATAACTTAGAGCAAATAATTCGAAAATAGGGTGATTGATTATTCTAAAATTTGTACAACAATCACTGCTTCGAATCACCAAGAATTTGAATCATGGAAATGGGGTAATTATTTAGCATAAAGTCTAGCTCTAAAATTCCTCTCTATCGAATTTGAAAAAAAAAATGATTTTTCAAAATTGACACTGCAAAGCTCGGCCAAAACTATAGCAGAGTCACAAATAGTTTACAGTTTCTATGATGGAATGAAGCGAAAAAATCGGGAATTGGCTAACAAATAAGCCCAAAACTATGTGACATGAGTCAAGTTGAAATTGGCGCGCGGCAAGGATAAAAAATAAATTACCAGACGCTAATGCAGCAACCGATAACAGAAATAAAAGCGACCGAACTTCTTCAGTTTTTTTGCCCAATCGACTACGATTATGAATCGGTTGACTCGATATTAATCAATTCTTTCCGAATGTCGGATTTTAATGTTTCGCCATCGGCGCCACCAAATTGCCGATGATTTATTCAAATTCGTCATGAAGGGCAGGCGGCTGTGAGATATGAATAATTCCCGACGTTATTCCAGTATAATTGTTGGCCCGTCCTTTTGCTCGCTCCGTTAATCAGTTTCGTTCTGCGCCAGAAATACCGGATGTCTGCGAAATGATCTTCACGATAAACACATAATCACATAATCATGTGTTACTCTTGAGATTGGTATCACCCTGTGAATGGATAAGGGTGCTTGACAATATACAGTGTTTGATCTCAAACCCGATTGAAAACCGATTTTCAAAGACAAGAATACTGTGATACAGTAGGTACTCAACGACGGAAATGTTGACAAATTTGAGATATTCATATTTTCAAGGCCTACTACTATTATTTTCTGGAGGGGGTAGAAATTTTGAGGCAATTTGAAAAAAAATGGCTACCTTTTTTTTCAGGCATGGTGGAAATATCCCCATGCAAAATTGGAACGTAGTATCTTATACAGGGTGTTCCTCCGGGAATTGCATCGATCAATTTATGGAAAACAATAAGTAATGCGAATTTGAAAATTTCGTGGCATACTTCTGTTGCAATTCGACTAAAATATTTTCAAGATGATGGCATTCCCGATTGTTCCCGATTGCTTATTTTCAACAGGACACCCTATATATTATTTCATTATACTACGAAGAGTTCTACTAGACAAATCTCATGTATAATGTTCTATAACCTAATATATATGAGTCTAGCCGTTCTCGACATATTTTGAATTTTATGTCAAAAATGACGTTTGCGCGCCTGCGATAGGGGTTGGTTTCCTAATAGAAGGAGATCTATTTTAGTCTACTTGATATTGTGATAATAAATAAATACAGGGTGATCAGAAAGTAACATAGGAAATTACTTTGGAAAAATCGTTGAAAGTCATTTTTTTCATATGGAAACTCCTGATTTTTTTAATTTCTCATCATTTAGCATTAAAAATGAGGGTAACTCTGTATGAGATTGTGAATTCCAAAAAGTTATAGTTTTCGAAATAATGGGCGATTTACCATCTCTCTCTTCCGGAAAATCGCGTATTCCTGAGATTAGTTATTCTCATTTTTCAGCTTTTCATGGGATTTTCTCTCGTTCCCGAAACGTCCACCAAGATAAGTAGAGGTTTTATTCTTATTAAATATATTTGTATTTCCAAATTTTTTCAAAAACAAGGTGTCACTGACCAATAGAGAATTTCTCTTTTAGGTATCTAAAGGTTTAATTTCAAGCGCAGTGACATTTTGGGGCAGATCCCAAATCTGTCCTTACACGGAAAAATGGGATTTGTTAATTCAACCAAATATATTTTGTTGAAATTATTTGTTTGAACGAATTAAATATCATTCATTTCCATCATCAGTTATATTCATCGAATGACACCATACTATTGCATGGACGAAATGGGATTCTTGATACGATTCTCATATATGCTTGATTCGAAAATATGTTGATCAAACGGATTCAACTCCAATTCAAATTGAATGAATGATAATGTCAAACCAATAACATACCTCTTTGAACTGAGCGATTTGAATCTATCTATCCAAAACTATCACGCATCGAACGAATCATTTATCGATTCACTTTGAACAAATGGTAATATCAATTCAACTCTAATACAGGATCGATTCAAACAACTGATTTTGCTCAATTCAAGAATATATATTTATCAAATTGAATACGTTCTTTTTCACTTCCAGCTGATGATCATGATGAACTGAATTATAATACGCGAATGGAATTAAATATGTGGATCATGTTCGATCAGTATTAGAAATTATTGACCTGAAAATTTCGGATGGGTTTGAAAACCGATTCTGAGCTATATTTGTGAATGACTACTTGATTCTACTTGGATATGGAGGTCGAAGATATGCAGAAATAATATACATTAATTGTTCTTCAAAATTCAACAACTTCCATATCCTGAGTGTATCGGGTGAATTATTTCATTCATTTAGGTACTTATATAATTGACAATCATATTTCAGCACAATAATTTCTTTGGATAGTGAATATATTGAGTATACCTAAAAGAATATTACTTCATCACTATAAAAAATTAATGGCATATGGGTCAATTATTAGGGTGGATGACCCAATATATATTATTACATAACATATCCAATACCCTATGGAATACCTGAAAGTACCCACCTCATTAGATCTATATGAAATTTCGATCATTTCTTATATCAGTTATACAATTTCAGAAAATAATGAGGAAATCAAACGTAAATTTGGTACTTTGGATTGAAATACTCATATTACCATCATGATACTAGTCAATAGATGGCTCTGTTTACAAATACCAATTGGAGGACGGTGCCAAGACATTAAATATTGGGATGGAATCACCATAAACAAGCGAAATGATATCTTACTTTGATGATAGTTTCAGTTTGTTCAATAGATTCTTATGTTCAGTCGACCAAGAGAGGTAATTACACTGAATCGGAATAATGCTCCGATCGAATGACACATTTTGTCAATCCAATTTTGAGCAAATTTCATCCAACCGTTAACAGAGTTGATTCAACAAAATATTTACTTCACTGATCCGAAAGTATGTATGAATCCAAACAAGAGATTGTCTTGATATGATCATGAATTTGGTTGATTCAAACATTTTTCCCATTCGGATTAACGAAATAATCACTTGGATTGATGAATTATTGTATCAAATTGATAGATACATGTTGTTAATGTGACATAGAATTTGGTCGATTCAAACATTTTCCACATTCCGATCAACAAAATAATGAATTGGATCGAATCAATTTTTGCGTTGAAATAAAACATAAGGTAGTTGGTTTGACATGATATATTGTTCATCCAAAAAATATTTAGTTGATTGAAACCTTAATTCACTCTTGAAACAAGATCAAATGTTACTCGTTTCAACATTATATTTTGTCGTGCATATATGACACTTTTATTTGGTTGATCGAAGTAAATATTGCTTGAATCAACGAATTCTATTTTTCCGTGTACTACAAATATATTGAAATAATTTTCAATAACTTCTACTTTATTTTTTAGAAACGAGGAAAGAAAATCCCATGAAAAGCTGAAAAATGAATGTACCACCTCCTCTAAGAGCTTACAGACAGTATTTAGTTATTCTCAGTTGGATAGAAACAATCAAGTGTCACGGAAATGTCATTGTAAGCAATCGTGCCGGCTCGTTCTAATTATTCAATTGAAGATTACTTGGATCTATTCATTATTCATGATTATTCGATATCCGCAGAAACAGAAGCCCTTATAAAGAACTGCAATTGTTATCGCTCACCCTGTTTATCTCTCTTAGGGCTTAGGGACCATTTACCAACTCATGTTCATGAAAAGTGTTCACCGCTGAAGCCGCTGTTAGAGTATAGCACTCTATTTTCTGGACACCCAGTAATATTTAGATAACAAGGACTCCTAGATTTTAAAATAATAATTCATGAACGGGGGAGAGATAAACAGCGCAGTCCTATCTGTATCTGGGCCACCCTTTCATCCTCAACTCATTATATTTCTATTTATAAGAAAATTAAATAATCAGCTTGTCACATGGGCCTTATCGAAATCCCCACAACCGCCTACTAGCTGACGGGAATCCTCTGAGGATTTATTAAATTCTTCGAATGTTCTCGACGTTATCTTTCCCGATAACGTATGCAGACGAGACAAACAATTCCTGGATAATTTTAATGAATATCGTGTTATTGTGGATGAGAACGGGGAATTCATATCTGTTTATTTATTTTTAGCTGATGCAGAAAACGAGATGTCGGCAGTGATATTATGAAAGACTGCGTTCACTTGAGGTGAGTTATTAGCTTTTTGATTTATCAGCAGTTAGTGAGGATATTTCCAAGGAAAATTAATAGATAGAGGTAGAATTACGAGGTAGGAAGGAACAGGTGTCTCAGATATGTTGGAAATACGTAGTGTGAAATGATTTTTTATATTCATTTACGCGTTTTTGAAACACACTAAAAAGCATTGAAAATAATTTCTTCTGGGAACATAAAAAATTATAATCCCAAGCAGATTCTCCTTAATATTTTTGATTGTGAATTTTCACCAGCTATGAAAATACTTCATAAATTCTTCATATTCGTAAGATTCAAAATTTAAAACGTGGGGCCTAGGCAATTGCAATATATAGTGGTAACGGTACAGGGTTTTCATGTATATATTTGTACCCCACCTACAGGAGTTATTTCTGAAGTTATCAGAAAATAGTGACTACGAAAGTTTCATATTTCTTTCATAGATGTGATATTTTGACATGTTGTTGATTCTTTTATTGGAACATCCTGTATAGTATCTCATATCTAAAAAGTAATATTTTTTCTGATATCAAAAATGCATTCATGTGGTTCATGTCATTTATTCGAAATATATTGGAAATATGAGAGTCCAAAAATTTAATAACATGTAAATTAGTGTGCATTAAAACATATTTAACCATAGTGAGCGAAGACTCAGCTATTTTAAGATATGAGAAAATATACATGGTGTTCTATTGAAAAAAATTGACAACATGTCAGAATATGAAATTTTCAAGAGAAAATTCTGATGATTCAGAAGAAAATATAAAACTTTTCTATTCACTATTTTTTTATAACTCTCGAAATATTCCTTCGGGGTGCAGTGCAAGAATATACGTTCAAAGTTAGTGAGATCGAAATTGTTAGTATTTTCTTAGCTATTGAAAATTCATTATCACAAATTTTCAGACAATCTGTATTGGGTTAGGAATCTTTACGGGGTTATGTATCTGTATGAGACGGATAAATTATTTTGAATTTTTATTTTCTTTTCATTCATTTTTATATAAAACGTGTCATATTGAAATAAGAACAATGTTTTCTGCTTTTTAGTCTTCTGTGTGTGAAATTTTGCAATCAATTTCAAACATCTTGATGAGAAAATAGATATAAAAGAAGGATGCGTATTCGAGTAAAAGCAAAGAATGACTTTCAAATGGAGACTGTTTGATTTTCTTCCATATTTAGTTGATGATTTTTTTGCACTACCAGTTGATGTGAGTACTTTTCAATTATAGCTTATCGCGGAAAGACTCAAACATTACTGAATAGATGAACAAACAAAAGAAAAACCTCATAAAATCGTGCTTACATTCTTTGTCAGTAGTTGTTTTTTTATTCCTACCCAACCACCTCCCCCCCCCCCTTCCCCCTTATGAAGGTACGAGTCGTTGGAAAAGTAGTTTACTCTGAGTGATTTAGAGAAAATCTATTATACAGAGTATGAATGCGAGAAGACATGTTTGGATAAACGCAAACTCGTCTAGAAGTGACAGGTGACAGGTTATGAGGACAGCGCAATCAATATTACATCATAATTGCATAGAAATCCCCATTCCATTCGAAGCGCATTTCATGTTTTATGTGTTGAAGTTCATAATTTTTTTTGCAATCTAACGAATTTTCTCGAATTCATTCGATTTGAGTTAGGATAGGTTTTTTCCACTGAACTATTTGCATGTTCATGAAGAAATACTTTGTCGGTTCGCTGTAAGAATCGAATCGATACCCTACTTACTAGATCGGAATTATTTTCTTGAGATATTTTTCTTTATTTTCATTTTATGGAATTGATGACAATAATTCACAAACTGTACTTCAAGATCTGTATCTTTTCCAGAGTCGGTATTTTATAACATCTCAATTTTTTTCGTCCATTTATCGCATATCGAGAACGGAATAATTCTGATATTCGTATCGAGAGACCAGAAATGCGATAGGGTATATCGCATCCTGAATATACAAAAAATGTTCGAATAAATACCTAAAAATCGCTGATATACAAGTTGAATGTAAAGTTGCATGCATGATTTGAATAAATGTCTATTAATTTGTACCGAATAGACTGTACTGTAGTTTACTATGTATTTTGAGTTGAAAACTTTCTCGGCATCATTTTCAGAAACGGTCTACTTTAGCAAAATCTTATTTGCACAATCTGAACATGAAATCTCGGACAAACGGTTATGTATTTCGTTAATGGTTTACACACATTAGTTGTTTTTTCTTCCATGTAGGTGATGTCAAGTAGCCAAAACATTTGCGGATATTTGCTTTGGAATTAAGCCAGATCACTGACGGTGCCAGATGCATTAATGGTAGACACATTCTATACAGTGTGATTCACACTTATAGATATCTCTCGATTCGTGAAAGATCATCCACGATATCTTTTCCTTTTCGAGATATTCAATAACAATAAGGTTCTTCGTTACTAAAAGTATTCAAAAAACTGAGAGCACTTCGATATTATTTCTTTTAACGACCTAATAAAAAGAAGGCTATTTCTATTGTCACATCAGGTTGAAGGTTGACATTCATTTCGTGCCATTTATCTTCAGGTGTTTTTGATTTTCGGATATGAAGTCATTGTTGTTATCACTCATATTGGCATTGCTGTTATTGTTGTTGATTTCCTCAGCCATATTACAAGTGAAATCCAAACTGTGACATTTGGGCTAGTTCTATGTAGAACTTTATGATATTCAATGATATACAATGTACAGTGTATATAAAATAAAGTGAAATCAGTTGATACCAATATGAAAATGCAAAATTTCGTAGATATGAAGAACGACCTCCTCGTTTCTCTTATGATGATAAAAGTCGAACGGTGTCAAAATTGAATCACCCTGTACAAAGAGATTAACGACATTACCGAGAAATATTCTAAGGGGGTCACTAACTTACGTGGCATCAATGAAATAAACAGGATTGTTGAAGATAAGTTTGATAGCTTCATTTTCATAATTGATAATTTCGCATTAATGTTGAATAATACTGACAGGGTGATGATGTACAGGGTGCGTCAATCAAAATTGAACCCCTCCTTCACATTTTTATTGTTTTCTTGTATATAGGGTCATTTATTTTTCAAATATGGACAATTTTTTTTTGAAATGGAACACTAAGCATATTTTTTGACAGGTCGATAGAGATGTTTTTTTTTTCTGGTTCTGTTGATACTGACAAGTTACATATTTCGATGGAAAATGATTAATGTCCACCGAGTATAAACAATATATTTTTCTCAATATTTCTTCATCTTCAAACTTTGTTATCGTAAATAAAAATGCTCTATCTACTGGTCAAAAATTTCAAAGTGTTTTTTATTCAAAAACAAAAGTTGATGGTTATTTCTGAAAAAGAAAATACCCTGTACACCAAAAAAATCTTGAAATCAGAATCTAACGTATTTCATCCAACTTCCATATATAGGAATCATGTTTTTATATCTTCAAAAACTAGGAAGAATTAAGGATGATGCAATTCAAATGAACGCACTCTGTATGGGGTGTTTCATCATTATTGTTAACAAATCCAATAGTAAGGTTCCTTGCTCAAAAGTAAGGAAAATTTATCTAAAACTTTTTCCCAAAGATCGGTAGCTGTCGAGATACAGGGTGTACTTTTAAGAAAATGCTATGTAATGATAATTGAAATATCTTGTCTGTCAATTCTCTTGAAAATTTGTAGATTCCTTTCCAATATTGATAATAATAATAATAAAAGGTAATGAACAAAATAATTCATTGTTAAGTATTCATCTTCATATCCAGAACACAGCAAGATGATATGAAAGTAGGGAACTCAGGTAACCACTGGAATAATTGAACGAATTTTAATGGCATCAGAAGCCATTTATCGTATGTATATGCACCAACCGAATTTCAATGAAATTGAAGATCCTCGTCTTTTTCAAAAACTGCGAAAAAAAAATTCATGAGAACTATTCCTTTTTTTGTTCAATATTAATGATATACATTATTGATATCCTCAACTCAATGAATTTTTTCAACTCGATTCTGAAAAATATGCCACATAACTTTTAAACACTCTGTAATTGCCTAATTAAACTTTGTTCCTTGTTATATGATATTCTGTTTCTGTCGTTTTCATGGAAACATTTCATATTTCCCACAAGTAAACAAGAAACTCGTTAAATAATATTAGCATAGGAATATAATATAGAATATGTATGGAAGGTATATAGGCATCGATGGAAATAGGAAGTTTCGGAATGTACTTCGAATTGTATTCCTCTGTTTTCGAATGCGATGCATATTTTATATTAATGCATTGTCGGGATTGCTTTACCGCCATGCACATTCAAAATGCATTCGTGATGCAAATTTATACTACTCTATGCATGAAAAATAAATAAACACCTAATTCGGTATATTAGGAACACTCAGTACTCGAAGCAAAACTCTTTTTTATGCTGAAACGATTCTGAATCACAAATAGGGTTGGTTGATATGTATCATGATATAATCGAAGAGATTTTTCATTTCGTGCATATTTTTTTTTCAAATCATAGCCGAGCGCTTTTGGCTGTTAAGATAATGATGACTGAATATGAAATCAAGATTTTGGAATAGTGAAGTTACTTACTCGTCATGTATACAAAATTCCAAAATACATACAGTACAAGGTTACTTGACACATGTCAAAATATCTTCTGTCTCTTCTCTCTTTTTCAAAAATAAAATAAATGGTCCAAAAATCAATTGAATAACCCTAACAACAGTAGATATAAGTTTCCATATCACTACACTGTCAGGCTCGAGACCTGTCGAACATCGCTATACCAAGCATCATTCCTCAATAGAACGGCAAAGTTATGGAATTCTTTGCCTAGTGAAGTCTTTCCTGATGCTCATAACCTCCAAACTTTCAAGAAAAATTCCAACACCTTCCTACTCTCCCAAAATTCCACCGCTGGCTAACACGATGTTCCTCGAACATCATAGGTTTCCCTTTCGTGTTGTCCACAGATAAAAAAAAAAATTATAGTTTCTCATTAGACTGAACATCATCGGATATATGTTTCAGAGGCCTCATTGGAGCTTCTTTCAATTCCACAGTTCTGTGATTCCATTCATTTGAATTGTCAATTGCACCCTCTTGTCTATTTCCACGTGAAAAGTCACCTCAGTATTGTCTGATTTCAACTGAGATATGTAATCTAAAATATATTGGCCTATATTGGATATTCCAATAATTTGAATTAAGTATGTCATATGTATATAATTTCACAATGTATGTCGGAATTATGATGTCTTCCATAGTTTTTCTTGTAAACTTGTGGGGTTTCATAAGGCCGAAATTCTTTTTGTCAAATTTGTTTCACTTACAGATAAACGCACTGATGATGAACCAAAAGTCGGAATATTCAAATTAATTTCATTCACTAAATATACAAAATTTTTTTGATTATATCTAAAAATGCCCACCGCTAGAAATTCAATATTCATTTGTTGATATTTCTGAAATTCTTGGGAATGAATGGATAATGGTTGATTCTTTATTCCAACCGATAGTTATGTTAACTCTAGCCGATCTCTCGGTATTATATTTTTGAAGCTGGGTGGTCCTCAATGAAACCTTATTTACATCAAACTGTCAATGCTAGTTTTGTACTTACTTACAAAAATAAACTCTGCAAATACAACTCGTTTCTGGAATTCTGACAGATTCATTTTTATTTTCATTCCTCAATAACAACCAATCTATTGATAAAAATCATCGCCTGGCATAAAAAAGTTTTTTATTTAACGTCTCTATAATGAAGTCAAGTCACAAAGCATGTGGAATGATATACATAACAAAACACTCGAAAATCTCACTAGTAATATGATAATATCGAATAAGATACAGGGTGTTTCATTTGAGGAAATCAAAACTCTACCCTATACCCTATGGGTTGTTTATTCAGGATGCCCTTTGTATTTTGATGTGACGTAGGAAATTTCGCTATAAAATTATTTCAAAACCGTCTTTGAATTCTCGCATCGGTTGAGAAATTACCAAGTTACTTTATGGTGTGCACATTTATCATATTAATTGAAGCTTGACAGATCAGTGAATAATGATCGCATAATTCATTAGTCAATTATGGATATCATAATGCTCGAGGAAACATTGCATTATGAATATTTTAAAGAAAAGTAGTGGGCGAATGCTATACCTATATTGATGTTCTGTTTCATTGTATTGTGTGACAGTTCACTTCATAGACATGAAATAAATCCCGAAAATGTTGAAGATAATTTAACGTTTTTGAAAAAATCATAGTTTGCTACTTCCTCGTGAAAAATTTGACTCTGATGAATAATTACATATGCGAACGATGTCGTCATTATTACCAGAAATGAAAAAACAAAATCTAGAAATATCCATTAAACAAATATTCATCGGACAACCCATTGAACTATAATATTATTTTTCTATTTATGATCATTCATGATAATATCACCTTTTGACAACTGATCATGCTGAATCCGATAAAGATAATGGCAAAGCTGCCAGATTCACTATTTCTTCTCCAAAAATCAAAACTTTTCAACCTCAAAGGGAACACCTTGCATTTTCATTGCTGAAATTCACTCAACGAATTCCCCGCTTGTTTGAAATAATTGCAGGAATATTTTATCCGTCATATGGTTTGCCGCCCCAACTGTGTCTTTTACTATCGAGTTTTCTTGCAGATAGATCACTCTACGTGGTGGTAGGCGGGGTCTCGTCTGATACAATGACGATCAATGCTGAAGGCTTTGTCTTGGCACCAACTTTGTTCTTGCTCCACATCAATGACTTGTTGAATGTGACCTCCAGCCCAGTTCATAGCTTTGCGGATGATAGTACACTTCATTCCGCCTTTTCTTCTAGAGCCCCTATATCATCCAATGAGGTCAGAGGTGCAAGGCGAAGACAGGTTGATGCTTTAAATGAGGATCTGACAAGAATTCTGAAATGGGGATCTGAGAATCTAGTACAGTTCAATGCAACTAAAACTCAAGCTTGTATGTTCACCAAGAAGGCTGATCACACAATGCCCAATTTGATGATGTCGGGTACCACTGTTCCTATGAGGTCGTCAATATCCATGCTGGGTGTCACCACCAACAGTGCTCTCTTATGGGACGATCATGTGAGGTCCATAGCGAAAACTGCTTCACAAAAACTCGATTTTCTTTTCCGTGCGAAGAGATACTTCACATCCCAGCAACTGCTTATGATCTACAAAGCACAAATTCGACCTGTCCTGGAGTACTGTTCACATGTTTGGAGCTCAGCCCCCAAACATACGCTTAAGCTCTTAGATTCAATTCAGAAGAGAGCTTTTCGCCTAGTCGATGACACAACACTCACCAAATCATTGACCTCTCTAGATCATCGTAGAAAGGTCGGCGATCTTTGCCTTTTTTATAGGTACTTTCACGGTCGGTGCTCAACGGAAATATCATCTATTATGCCACCACGCGCGATTCCTAGTAGACAAACCAGACGAGCTCAAGCTGGTCATCCCTACACTGTCAGGCTCGAGACCTGTCGAACATCGCTATACCAAGCATCATTCATCAATAGAACAAAAAAAGTTGTGGAATTCTTTGCCTAGTGAAGTCTTTCCTGATGCTTACAACCTCCAAATATTCAAGAAAAATTCCAACACCTTCCTTCTTTCCCAAAATTCCACCGCTGGCTAACACGATGTTCCTCGAACATCATAGGTTTCCCTTTCGTGTTGTCCACAGATAAAAAAAAAAACATAATTTCTTCAAAAAAAATCAAGTTCTTCAAATTCAAATTTCCGGCAATAGAATCATTGACTTTATACAGTGGAGTAAACTATACCCATATCGTATATACTATGCATATTTATAATTCGTTCTAATTTTAGCATCTCAATCGATGATCTAAATTCGAATCTATACTTATGAAATAAAAAATGGAAATGCAAGGTTGGAAACAACGTGCGGATTTGTACAACTTACACGACGTATTATTTCTTCTGCACTATCATTATCTGTGCCATAATTATTATATGGGTACCTACATTTTTATAACAATGGCGATGACGGTTCTAACTTCACGAATACGCTGCTTCGTAATTGTCATTCGTATCCAGTAGGTGATTATCTGAAATTAACTCACCGAAGGTCGTTAGGTTCATGAATAAGGAATTCTATATGTTTTCTTTTTATAATGTAACGACCTACCCCTTCATCCATTTTTCAATCAAAAAAGTATTCACTTGGTTCTTATTCACAATATAACAGCTAGGAAAAAATATTTTTTCCACTATTGACCTGAAAAATCACCATTATTCGAGGAATTCCTTTAAGGAGAAGTAATACTTTTTTGACCTAGGTGAATAATGAACTGTCAATAGCGTCGATGATATGTAGTATACACACGTAGATACTGACACCTATGCAACCAATGAAACATTCATTAAAAACCAAAAAGTAACAGAAATATAGATGAGACTTCGAAATTCACTACAGCTCAAAGCGATTTCTGCGGTGATGAAAAATGTTTTCAATTATGAATAATTATAAATTCTAAAAATGTCACAAATCATACGTGAGCTGAGCTGTCGACGGCATATAACGGTATAGCATTTGCGAAGTTCATGAGGTTTGGATATCTCAAATCATTTTGATGAACATTTCAATGAATTATTTTCGATATATACATGGTGAGTCAAAAATGTGTACCGAGCTTTCTGGGGGTGATAGAACATTGAAAAATAAGTGTAGTTTGATGATTAAACTCATGGCCGAAAATGCATATTAAGGGAGATATATCCTTCCAAAGTTGATAAAATTAAAATAATTTCTCCGCATAACTTCTGAACGATGAAAGCCACACGATTGAAATTTTGTGCATGAATGTATGTTGTCAAAATACATTTTTTCGTCACACTTCCACATTTCTGATATTGTTATAAAGGGTGTTTTCAGAGGGTGAGTCATGATTTTTTGTAGAAAACTTTTTTCCCTGTATTATTTTCGGTGAAAAAACAAGAGCATTCGATGGAGCAAAGAAAATTACATGAAAAAAGTACTCTTATTCAAATACAAAAAATTGAGCCGTTCGTGAGATATTTGAGTTTTTGTAGTTACATGATATCAGCAGAGTGATTTTATTCAACAATATTTTAGCAGGCCATGATGAATAATTTTGTTTTCAATTTTGACGTTCATGTCATCAACATTCGAGTCAACATTGTTCTAGTCGATTTGTTCGTGTGGTTTTTCTGTGTCATTTATCACTGCGATTATCAACTGAGATTTTAAGAAATATGGCAGGTTATTCGTTCTCTGAACAAACTGATATGCTTCTAATGCTTGGCGAGTGCTTCGGAAATGCAAATGCTGCTGAAATATCGTTATACCGATGAATCTCGCGATGAATAAAATCAATCTGCTGATATCATGTAACTACAAAAACTCAAATATCTCACGAACGGCTCAATTTTTCGTATTTGAATAAGAGTACCTTCTTCATGTAATTTTGTTCGCTCCATCGAATGCTCCTGTTTTTTCACCGAAAATAATACAGGGAAAAAAGTTTTCTACAAAAAATCATGACTCACCCTCTGAAAACACCCTTTATAACAATATCAGAAATGTGGAAGTGTGACGAAAAAATGTATTTTGACAACATACATTCATGCACAAAATTTCAATCAGGTGGCTTTCATCGGTCAGAAGTTATGCGGAGAAATTATTTTAATTTTATCAACTTTGGAAGGATATATCTCCCTTGAAATGCATTTTGGGCCATGAGTTTAATCATCAAACTACACTTATTTTTCAATGTTCTATCACCCCCAGAAAGCTCGGTACTTATTTTTGACTCACCCTGTATATACTTGCGATATTCATCAGTAATCGATGTTCTGATTCCGATCCCGTACGTGTCCGAACGCATCTCTAGTCTATGTTTATGTTTTAGTGATATACTGAATGGCATTTCTCCTTTAGAGGAAATGATAATCGGAATTAATAAAACATGCTGATATTTCGGGGTTAGTAGTGGAAAAAATATTATATATACCTTGGATGGAAATGCTATTATATAACTGGCACATTATATTCTTGCTAGTGTTTGCTATATAATAGCTCTCTTCTCACCCTAGGTATACTGTTGAACAGAAAACGTTCTGCATGTGAAACTGTATTTGGAGGTCCGATTGCAATTTCTGTAACGTTTATTGATATCGCAATTTTCGATTATTTTTGTGAGTTCTATGTATGCTATGTGGATGTTTTTGGTGTCATTCCGAAATCTCGTCATGTCTGAACTTTCTGAAATCGTTTTGAAATGGTGAGAAATGAAGTTGTGAATCTACAGGGATAGATTTTTCTTGACACCGAAGCGGTATTGTAACGTTGCATATTATTTTTGAAAAATTCAAACTGAATATCAAGCTAGTTGGAAAAAAGATGAACCTGCGTCTCTTATGAGGTATAATCCTGTGGTCTACCACAGGGGCGGAGTCAGAAATTAGTTTTTGGTTGTATATGAATTGGTGGGTTTTTATTCTCAAGAACCCCTTGGCGAAGTTCAATTTAGAGGATGGATAATGGAAAATAGATATTATTGTCGGAAAAAGTCGAAACTAGGAGGGATTTTAACTTTTTATGGGTAGATTTTATATAGGAAAAAAGAGTGCCGTTGGTAGAATGTTAACACTATTATAACTCCACTGGAATACTTTTTTCAGAGATTGAAAATTCTTGAAAATCTCAGAATTTTCACTTTCTTTCGCTGTATGTCTATAGAGAGTGGAAATCATGGGGCCAGGATCGCACTCGAAATTATATTCAAAGAGGTCGGAAAGGCTGAATGTTTGTTATTTCGAGATTGAATACTTCGACTCTAATGGATAGGGGATGAATATAATGATTGGAATGATTGGACATATATTCGTTCTGCAATTATAGACAACCCAAAACTCCATCATTGAGAATTACTGAGAACAGTATGTCGATGTGTGGGAATTTTGAGTTCAGGAACGTACTCGAATACTTATTCAAATTGACTGAAATTAGCTGGAAAAATCAGAAATTCTGCAACTGTATTTTTCCTAATCTGTGTAGCCCAGTTTATTTTCAATGCCTTAACGAATGTTCCTAAAGCACAACTTCTGTAATTCTGTTAATATTGTATATTTCAGTGATCCTGTCATATAGTTCACCTTCCTAGTACACTCCGAGTACTTGATGAATTGAAATGGTATAAATTTCACTCAAAAATCGTTTCACTAAAAATTTCATAATAGTGTGACGTTTCTTCTGTTGGAGGAATAGAAGGATGAACACATGAATTTTTCAGTTCAGGAAACCCAGATTCTTCGATTTCTTGCATGAATAGTAGCTAGTTTGAATCAATACGAGACGTGAATCCATCATCTTCACGTAATGAGACGCCCCAACGTTATACAGTATTCATAAAATATGAGACTTCGAGCTGAATAAATCCAACAGCGTGTTCCAGTGATAATTCGACAAGAATCGATTTCGCATTAACTTTCAGAGATTATTCAAGTTCCATCGATACTAGAGCTGGGCGTTATGTAGTCACATTTTATTATATTGGCCTAGCAACATCCGGTGAAAATAGTAGCGATTATAAAAAAAAATATAACGATCATTATTGATCGTTATAATTATTGAATGTTATATAGACTTTTCTTCATACGACCAAACGACCAATCATAATAGAATTGATGAAACATCTAACTCACCAAAATATATACAGGGTGATTTACCTGAGAATGCAAATAAAAAAATAGGTAATTAGTATGGTATCAAAATTTCAGAATAATCCAAGCAAATTTATGGGATCTTCCCCAATATAAGCCAATAAACGACTTCTCCTCCTAAGACACAAACTTATACAGAAAGATCTAAGGAGCATTAAAATAAAGGTATATTTAACCACGCAATCGGTAACAAGAACCCTCCCTGGAAATCGAATAGAGTCGATTTCTTCCTTTGATATTATATAAGTATCCTCGTTTATCACTGTCATCTTCTAAAATGTAGGTGAGCTAAATTAAATGAACCTTCCCTGTGAACGTTGTTGACGAGTTGAAAGAATGACATTTTGTAGGCGTAACCTATCAATAAAAAGGCTACCTAGGATTGTTTCTTAAGTTTTGTTTTATTCTTTCAAAGGTGTTCAATTTGTAGTGTAATTAATTCGCCCTATTTCATTGTGTTGAATTGGGTTGCTTCGATTTTGTTGGAATGTGGCGCTTTTTGTCCATATAATCAAGTTCATCAAACTCTACAATTTGAAAAAATCAAACAATCAATAAAGATTTTACGAGGTGACTCAGAAACAAATAAAAATCTCTCGAACTGAATTACTTATATAAAGCATGTCTGTTAAGGCATATAGGTGAGTTTGCAAGGTTAGCTTAGATATTTCTAACGGAGAGTTTCTATCGATCATCCTGTACATGCTATAGATTAACTCCGACCGTTTCCGAAATTATAAAGGAAAATGTGGAAATTCGTCTGAATTTAAACCTATACTCTACTTTGAAGAATCGATTGGTCGACTTTTATGGGTACAATAAAGAATCCCATCTCTACTCATTGCTAATTATAGTGTAATCCAGAAACGGCGCCTAATAAAACGATCCGAACGATGATTCTGGCTCTAAAATGTAAGAGTTTCCCAACTCTTTTAGCTAATTAACTGTTCCCCCCAGACTATAAAGTTTTTCTCGAATTCTGGGTCGACCATTCATGCTTCATTGCTTTAAAGCGAAGAAGTATCTGAATATAATTCAAACATAATGGTAAATTACGCGTAACGAGTGTTTTAGTTGCAAATCGCACGAAGGCGAGTTATTAACCCTATACTTTTTTCTAGTATACAGGGTGATTTATCTTGGATTGCAAATAAAAGAAAAGAAAGAAGTGTTAGTATAGCATTAGAGAGAGTATCTGCATAATTTCAAACGAATCCGAGTATATTTATGGCCTCGGTTATGGCATTTGTTCAAAGCGAAACCACAAAAATTATCTCTTAATCAACTAACCATTTTCTCTCCTTTGCATGATCTTCCACGACTCAGCATCAAAATTGGCGATTGTGACCACACATTCGGAAACAAGAAGAAATTCTGACAAGGTCAATCATTTTTCAACGTGAAACTTTCATTGAATCTATGGCATAACGAAATGATTCTGATATTCGTATCAGGAGAGCAGAAATGCAATAGGGTATGCCATATCAACCGAAATTTCAGTATCAACGAAAATCTTTAAAATCCATTCCTAAGACGTATTAGGAGAGCAGAAATGTCAAGGGGTTCCCAATTTCAGTCTGTTTTTGCAGATTTTCTGTACGGCGCGCGATTTTTGTTCATCTGAATTATTTTCTCACATTGATATAAATGAACGCAGCGATACTTACAAATATAATATGTTAGAAAGCCTGATGGTTAGCAAGCGAGCTTCTCAAGTTATGGCTTGAAGTTCGAATCTCAGAGGAACTTTTTTATAATCGAAATATGTGGCTCACATCAGACGCGAGGTTTGGGTTAGGATCAATTGTCGAACGTTATAGGTTTGATCCTGTGCCTTCCCCAAGTGCTGATGGTTTCTAATGCTCCCTCGTAGTTTCTACAACGCGTGTACCAAAGTTTGGGAATGTTTTCTCTCGTTAATACGATTTTGATTGGATATGGATTACCCTTGTGGAGTTATGTGGAGAGCAAGAAAGTGACAACGTTCACACATATATACACATAATGAAATATTTTGAAATATTTTTTTTCATTTTACTTGGAATGATATCGCCATGTGTTCGATAAACGAATTGAAGTACGAGAGTTGAACAAATCTGTATTATCTATTATCTCTGAGCAATTCTCTCTCTCGCGTACTTTCATCGAAACAGTAGTAATTTCCCATTATTTAGTTCAATTTCTTGAACCCTCGTGGGATACAGATAACTTTCTACAATAGGGATCATGAATTATAAAAAATATTGATTCCGTATTCAGAGGGTCTGAGACCTGACGGCAAGAAACTATTAAATTTTCATGATTCGATATAGTCCCTTGTTTCCTTGTCTTCCCCCTTCCAACAACTATTATTAACGAAACCCATGAATGTCAACGAGAACTAGGCCATTCGGGGTGTAATTTGAGAAGGAAGTTATGTAAATGTACGTTTCCGAAAAAGATCCATTTTCGAGTGATTGGGTGGAAAATGCAATATTTGTACAACAAAATATTTTATTGTAATAAAAGTTTCATTAAGACTCTTTTCCCGAGTGCGACATTTGTATTATGAACGGTTTAATTTTTATTTTATTTAATTATTTATTCACGGAGTTATCCAATACAGCATTGTACAAGTAGAAAAAAATTAAAATTTTGCAGTCATCTAAGTATACTACAAGGTTGATATTTCAGCTCAAAAAATAAAATAAAATAATTCCACTTATTTGTTACAATGGTAAATAGCAGAAAAACTTACATTCACTACACTGTATGTAATAGGAAAATATACAATCACAATATCAATAATATTATCACGATAAGAAGTAAATTACATTCCTACACCGAGTATCATTGAGCCAAGTGCTTTTTAACCTCTCCAACCAGTAACTTGAACAAAAAACCTAATTCGGTTTCAATTCTCCTCTTCTCAAGAGTAGTTATATTTAATAATGAACATAGGGCTGGATAATCATAGTCATAGTTATCTACATGAAGACCCAATTTGTATGCTGAAGAACTTGAGAATTTGTGCTGAACGGTTTCTAACATGTTAATATAAGTCTGATAGTATGGGTTCCATACCACAGATGCATATTCCTTGTTTGAACGGACAAAAGCGCAATAAAGAACCTTGAAGTTGTGTAATATTTTGAGTATTTTTCTATTTGAAAATCATGAATTTCTAATCACAGTAATATTCGAAATGCACAACAACACTGATGAAATGAATGGAACTTCATAATGGCTGCAATGACAACCACAACTTTCGCAATAAGTACAAACTTTCGAGTATTCCAAAGAAGGCTACTTAAAATGGCTACAAATTCCAAACTCTCAAGAAAAATCCCAACCTTTCTTTCTCTCCCAACATTCCTCGAACATTATAGGTTTTTCTTTCTTGTTGTCAACAGGATAAAAATGAACTTTTTAGGAGAACAGAAAATGATTCATTTCAAGAATGAATCTACCTCCTTGATTAACCTACTGAGAGTGTTTATATTTGAAAATTTCCAAATTCTTTCCTTTTGTGTCGGTAAATTGAAACACCGCATGTGACTCTGTTTTTTTTTTCAGCCCACAAAAAATTGGAAGAAAAAATATTATATTATGACATTTCATTTGCCACAATACTCGAAAGTCAAAGGTTACTGTTACCATCAGCTGATTTGACATCCACAGAACCCGGAAATCGTTCATTTTGTGTAAATTCTATGAACGAACGATATGAAAAGATTAGTGTAATAACAGAAAATAAAGGTTGGGTATTGAAGGGGAAACTCTGAGGGAACCTCAGAGATATAAAATTGAACGAGCTCATTGTGTCTAATACATTTGACAAGGGTTAACTTTACATAATCATTCGTTATGAATGAATGACCACAACGTAAAAATACAAAGGGAGACCAAGAAATTATGCTATTCAACAACGTACTTTACTAACGAATTAGTGTTGAGGGTGCACTCATGTTTTCAATGAATATATGCTTACCGGTTCACTTATTTTGAAACATCCTGGCATACAGGGTGAGCCATTAGTGTGATGAAGTAGATAACACTTCCGTTATTCGAAGTAAGAAATCAAATGAACCACTTTGTATATTTAGACATACAAGGTGTTTATTGTAGGTGTCGTAAACATCCTAAAAGAGAAATTCTCTATTTGTCTCTGTTTTAAATACAATTTGAATAATATTATTCTTCGTAACCTTCGTGATGTTTGGCGATTTTTTGTTACTGATGTTTAGTGTCGAACTTTTTCAAAAATAAGGTGTCACTGACGAATAGAGAGCCCCTTCTTTAGGTGTCTGGTTGAATTCCAAACGCAGTGACATTTTGGGGCAAATCATAAATCTGTCCTCACTACAAATATATTGGAATAATTATTATAATTTCTATATTTATTTTCAGAAACGAGGAGGAAAAATCTCAAAAAATCTAGAATAATATTGTTAGCCTCCACTGTTGATAAATAACCAAGAAAATGTTATTTTTGTAGCAAACTTCTATTAGACGTGAAAATAATAAAATAATAAACTGCTCATGATTACAAGAAATTCCTTCGTATGGAATAACAAGCCTTTTGTCTCATCACGCAGCGAGCGTAAAAGAGGTACTAGAACAAGTGAAAAAACGTAAATCTGAATTATTCTTCGCTATTTTCAAGTGTGACGATCCGAAACGAAATTATCATCAGGATGCATTTAACATTTCGAAACTGTTATCATGCGTATAAATGGAAATACAAATCCAGACGGTATTACGATACTCGCAGCAGGCTCCAATTACCCTCCTCTCATCTTTGTTCCTTTGTATTCCTTGATGTCAGCATTGTTCTTGAGGTACGGAGTATCGCCATATACTTCAGTTTCCGTTTCGATGGTCTCGGCTGCCTCTTTTCATTCAATGGGGATCAGGGATATTTCGATAGGCCTTGATACAAAGCAAAACCAGAAAATCTCGAAGTTGGATTTGACGAAGATGGCGTATTATATATAAAGGTGGTTGGATGATTGTTTTCTCCCAATCAGACAATCCTCATTCTCCCTGTCTCTTACAAATAAGATGCGAAATGAGTTGAATGAATATATTAGAATAAAAATAATAATAATAATACACGTCTTGAAAGAACATCACATAGTGAATGATCACATGACCTGATGACTAATGGGAAGTCGAGCTTGAACAGAATCAGAAGGCTAAAAGCCAGAAAAACAATATCAATACACGAATAAATTAACTGGAAATGCAGAATGGATTATAATTACAAAAAAAATAAGTTATTGTAAAAGGTACTTCATATTCATACAACTTTAATTGGCTGGACTAACATGATGGAGGATAAAATGAAAAAGTCAATATTGAAGAATACAAAAAAAAATTTATTTCAAAAAACATGAAGCCTTTTGAAACAGAATGGATATATGTTTCCGATATTCTTTAAATGTATTCTGGAGCGAAGAATGAAGTGAGATATCAGGTCTGGTGAGATATGGTTATTAGTAGATTATGTGTGAATGTATCTAAATTGAGCTGTCTCCTATTAATTTTTACAGATTTTTGGGATTTTGTCTCCTCGTTTCTGAAAATAAAAATCGAAGTTATAATAATCATCTCAATATATTTGCAGTAAGGACAGATTTATGATCTGCACCAATATGTCACTGCGCTTTCAATTTAACCTTCAGATACCTGGAAGAGAAGTTCTCTATTTGCCAGTGAAACCTTGTTTTTCAACAAATTTCTGATACAAATATATCTACCAGATATCATTTCTACTTATTGGGAACCCAGTGGAGAAACGTTTAAATCGTTCGACTGCTCAGTTTTTTGACATAAAAGAGTGACAATGTCAGACAGAAATTATCATTCTCCAGTGCCAGAAGGCTAAGAACGATATAGTTGAAAAAAAAACTACTGTGTTGAAAACGAGAGCAGATTCCCGAAACGTTCAACATTAAGATAATAGAGATTGAAATTTCCGATTTCGAATCCACTATCTCCCCTTCTTCTTCGAGATGCGTCTGGTAAGGTTACCATCACCTCCTATCTTTTCTGATTTTGATTCCTGTGGATTTCATGTATCAACATCATTCATTTCAAATTCAAAAAAATGAACTCATGAAACGTTACCATTCATTACAATAATAAACAACACAGATGACGTTGAATCAGTATATAGAGTGAAGTTGGCTACCGAAAATGATTGCTAAAATATTCTAAGGTTGCGGAACTTATAACAATTCATAGGCGTACACATTTATATTCATGAAATTGACATAGATATTGTCTCTCAGAATATCGAAGGCTCGGATTATCTTGTTCCTGACTGCTGTATTTTGGATTGCATGTTATCTGTCGACGATGAGCTAAAATTCGAATTGGGGTAAGGCTGATTACGTGAAATCTCAATGAATGACAATGAACATGAGTGAAACATTTATGGTCGTAAAAAAATAGTACGACGAATAGTAGAAACTCGTTACATTTCCGTACTCGACGCTACACGGCTCGTGCTAAATATCTTCCCGTTTGAAATATGTCACTTCCCACACCAGTTATATACTTTCATAATGAAATCAAAATACAAAGAGTGAAGGAACACTTAAGAAAAGAAAATCAAAATAATGGAAAGAAAAATTATAAATTCAACACAGGCAGTTGAATGATGAATCATGAAATATGGGAGATTGTGGGAAAGAAAAACGTTTCTAGAGCAATCAAATCAATAAAAATTGAAGGCTATGGACACGAATATTATACGGAAACGGACGAAACGTAACATTGAAAATCACTTTCTAAGATCATAAATGAGTGGAATCGTAAAATTTAATAATATATCCAGAGATAGATGAGAAAACGAAGTGGAAGGAAATATAAAAGTTTTGGAAATTATACAATGGAAAACTCAGAGATATGTTGAAGAGAAAAGAGTGGATAAAAATAGTACACCCGATAAAAACAAAATGACATTTAAAATTAACAAGAAACGAGGAATAATCTATCTTAAAATAGATGGTCTGATTTCCGATTTTTTTTTCTCAATGAAATCTATTACTTCAATGAATAATGTAATCTACATCAAGCCATTCCTGACACTCTGTATAAAATACGATCATTTACCATGATTTCCTGTGCTTTAGATTCGACTGTGTAGTGCGGGTTAAAATAGAAAACGAAAACGTGCGTTAAACGAAACGAAATACCGTTAACATTCTAACATAACGATGAATTATGATCGCCCCATAAATACGTGGAAACATAATTCTGGAATAATGTCAAGGATGGAGGAAAAACACAGCTGTAAGTGCCATTCATCAAATATTTGTTCGTTATCTAATGCGGAACGCGGGAATTTCAACGTTGTATATAACAAGAACAACATATTGGACAAATCGAATTTAGGGATCTCTGAGAACGTTGCCAAGAAGCCAATGTACCGGGAGATTGCCAATTGCGCCGATTGAATTTATTCCGTTCGAATGATCGCCAATTCGGTACTAGCTGACAAGGAGAGAATGTCCGATGGGAAAAACATGCCGCACTAGCGCTATTTGCGACAATCGCAGAGTGGCTAGACTCTGGTGTCAGGTGTGGGATCTGAAACAGTAATATACAACAATAGTTATTGAAGCAACGAGTATGTTGATAAAGTTAAAATTCAGTTAAAATCTACTGATTTTACAATCGATGCAATTCCTTTTTTTTCTGCGTACGTGTTATAGGCTATTAGGGTAGCACAGAACACCACCGTTTTTGTGCATGTTTGGCGTTTTCTCGCTGCCGGAAGTTTTTGATGCGTAAAATGTGGATTCTTCATTCTACATCAAATGACGAACATGCTTTTTGCCAACTCCTAGTTTATCGTCGATATAGTAAATATCTAAAATCGTATATTTGACATATGCATACAGTATATAATATGCATAAATAGTTATTCAAACAAGTAGTGTATTTATCGCTACTCAACATACGAGTTGGTTACAAGATATTTTTGTCGACGTTTGCTATGAAAAATTGGAAACTCACTGTTGGTATTCATCGGGGTTGTGCAATTGTAATAATTATCCAATCTGTATAGTCATTATAGTCAACTCGTAAGCAATTGTTACTTTGACATTTGTCAAAACCATAAATGCCAAATACTTCTTTGTTGACTACTGAATCAACGAGAATCACCGAAACGTCCCACCAAGCTGTTTGGAAAGGCTCGATTGATATCCATGTTTTTTTCCATTCGAATGCAGATTTCACATAATAACAGCTTCAAAATGGTACGCCACGATGCATGTTTGGTTGCCTATACCGAAATTGATCGTTGATATGAGATCGACAGAAATAGTTATTTGTGTAACTAGGGCAAAAAGTGTATATTTGTTTGCACCAACGCATGAATCTACGACGTCTTCAAACTATTCAGATCTCAAACTGACGACCGGACTTCAATGCTAGAAATTATCACTGCAAAACGCTGAAATCCATAGATACTTCGAAGATCTGTTGTTTTTGGAGAATGTCTTTATGGTTACTAATCACAGATTGATTTCGTGATCAAGAATAGAATTTTTCGGAATGTTTAGAGTGCAAGTAGTACTAACTTTTTGCACGGTCGTAGAATAGATCTAAATCACAAATTCAATTCAAATCTGTTACTTCTTGTAGCATAAATGAAACATCAAGCATGCTTATCTTCCACCCATGGAGAATCCCATTCATTCAAACTTGGTTTGAGTGAATTTAAATCATTTTGACTATTTTTCGAGCTTGTTCTGTGATTATGAAATGAATATCATCTTTCTTTAAGTATGCAGCGACTACATTCTACATGAAACCGAAAAAAAAAACAACTAATAAGTCATGATCGCATTTTCACAGATTTTTTGGGATTTTGATTCGTTGTTTCTAAAAAATGAAAAATTTTAATAGTTATCTCATTATGTTTGTAGTAAAGACAAATTTATGATCTGCCCCAAAATCTAATTGCGCTCGGAATTCAACTACGTACAGATGCTTAGAAGAGAAATCCTCTATTAGGAAGAAAAATATATTGAATAAATATCAAAATTTTTATTTATGTAAGGGTAGTAGACATTTCGCGAAAAAGCTGCTCGCGTTTTCAATACAATTAGAATAAAGTTTTTTCTCTCATATTTTTGAGATGTCAGGCAGAGGTTACCGTGTGTTTCTTCATGAATTTATTTTGAATTCAGCATTTCCATATTCAGTTTTATCTATGATCTCAATATCATTCCAATCGGTCATATGTTGTCAATCTTCTCAGCTTTTGCTCTCGAAATGAGTGCGACGAAGGAAAATCTATGCTGAGAATCATGTGCGAGAAAGAGATGGGAAGATGAATTAACTTTGGGTGGCTATTTCTATCATATGAAAAATTTGTTTGATAATTTCAATGCTTCATCACTCTAAGGGAACAGTAAGGTACTATATAATGAAGTGAAAAGTCCAACGTCGTATTTGAAAAAAAAATTGGGTTGATGATGGATTTCAAGTGTGGCAACACTATTGTATAACGTTGAAAAAATCCCGGAAATATTCTGACAAGCAGGATTTTGAGAAGCACCAAATTGCTCAACTTTGCCACACTTGAACCGACAATGTATATCTCACGTTTCACGACAAGCCAGTGATACGCAAGTACTGCCCTGAGATTTCGTCAAAATTAATGAAACTACACTGTTTTCTCCATCCGTACACATGTATTTAGTCCTGTTAAAGCTCCATCACGTCAACAATCTATAAATTCGATTGTGAAAATAAATTTAACGTTCTAAGCCGTTGTAAACATCGCAAACAAGAGAGAAACTGTGAAGTGTGAAGCGAGTTCTGTTCCTAGTCATTCCGAAATAACTTTTTCTATCGTTCCATATTATGGTAACGAAGTGAAGAGGACATAATTCGTTTTCTTCTCCAGCACAGGGGTGTAACTAGTGTGGATTGCGTCCGTGGCGAAGATTTAGGTTTGCGAACTCGAATTTAACTAAAACTGCAACTGAATCATCAGTTTCACTATTATTTACTATTTAAATCGAATCTGATAATCATCAGTTACCATTTTCAAATGTCCTTTTGTAACAAGTGTTTATCGCAAAAATATACATACCACCATATTCCTTGGTCAATTAAATCATCACGCAAGACGGATAATCAAATCAGAGCCAAAATCCAATCCAAATCAACCATCTCAAAGAAGTTCTTCGACTGAACTTCCATCCAAAACATTTCATTGATAAAATAATACATCAAATTGAAAACATACAGAATATACAACAATAACAAAGACAACCAACTTTCGCATAACAAATATAATCTCATTCATTCCTGGAATATCTGAAACGATTAAACATGTTGGTGACAAGTTCAGAGTGAAAATACAAAACCAAGAAAAGAAGAACAATCATCGAAACATTCTATTCACAATATACCACTGTTTGTTGGAAATAGTGTACAGGTGAAACTATCAGTAAGGATGTTCTAAGAACAATATAAAAAAGATACATCGACGAGCTAAAATTTGCTGAACATTTCCCTGCTGAAGGTCAACCAACAAAAAAGAAAAGTTGAAAAATTTGCTTGCATTCTTTTGAACGGAGAAAATGATATTGTTTCATATTCACCTGATATGTACAGGGTGTTTGAAAAAGAAATGGCAATATTGAAGGAGGTGATTGCCCATAGGCCATTTTGAAAAGTTCTTATGAACGTAGGTCCGCATACGCTTCTTCACCGATCTACAGGGTGTCGAAGTTTAATTGAACAAAACAGTAAACACGTGATATTTTGAAGACAACTTGAGATATTGTGATGAAGTATTAGGCATGTTAATAGATATGGGAGACGCAATACGCAACGATAGGACGGCACTGGGTTCTCTAAAAATAAAACAATGTTTTCCATTGAAGAAAAACGTCTGTTGACATTTCATCGTACGACACATACTTTTCAAGTGAGAAATAAAAACCATTTTAAGACACGTTTTTGTATATTATACAAAAACCTTTTTTTTTATCGAAGATTTAATTCAAAAATCAATTAATAATTCCAAAAATTGTTCAAAGTGACCACCTCCAACTTGGATGCAAGAATCCAATCTTATCCTCATTGACTGGCGAACCCTCTCAAAAACACCCTGTATGCGGACCTACGTTTATAGGAACTTCTTTTGATCAAATGGCCTGGGCAATCATCCCCTCCAATATTGCCGTCTCTTTTTTAAACACCCGTATTAAACCCGTTTTAAACACCGGCATTGATTTCTTGAAACTAAATATGAAAATGGTAAATTCAAGATCATTTAATACAGAAACACCTGGTCAGAAGCAACGAACACGAAATATTGCTAAGAAAGAGATTCATTCCCGAAAGGTTCATTACTAGGTTCATTAATTATGATAAGTAGTAATTTTGATATTTCTTGAATATATTTGCATTTTGAAATTTTTCAAAAAAGGTGTCACTGTGAAATAGACGATTTCTCTTTCTGGTATCTGAATGTTAAATTTCAAGCGCAGTGACATCTTCCAGCATAAATCTTTCAATTTTATGTTCAGAAAGGATGAGATAAATCCCAGAAAATCTAGAAAAATAAGTAAAACCTCAGATAGCTGATATTATTCAGAAGGCACTTTCACAATTTTTCGTCATGCTTTCGTTATTAAATTATTGATTATTCACGTATTCCGAATTGCATATTGATGTTGATGTAGCATTCTCAAATGTTGATCAATTTCATGAATTAAACTTGGAACTATGGAAAATTCAGGTTCGTATTAAAAAAACCAGCAGTAAATATTTTAAGTAAAGTGTCACTACATTCATCAATCACTGCAAGCGTGCGTTTTCAAAATATTTCCTCACTTCTGTGTTTTACTCTCCACTTCCGGGTGTCATAGTGAAAAGGGCTACTATCTAAAGAACGAAACAGTACGGTATCCACTGTTTTCATAGATTGTCGTCTTGCAAAGTAAATAACTATTTTGTTATGACACATTTGGTGTACATTTTCTTTTTGAATGTATTCACTGAATCTTTATGTTGGATTTTTTGGCGCCTCTTGCGTGATCGAATAAATCAAATGAAATTAGCTTTATTGTCCAAGACGAAATCTTATTGACAAAGCACAGTACAATACATAATATTGTTAAAGTATAAAAGATGATTTCAAAAACCGACATTGAAAGAATACAATAAATGATTATGAGTGTCATCATAGACTATAGGTCACAAAAAAGTATCAAAATATATAATGGTTCAAAATATAAACATCGATAACAATACAACCAGCGCATGACGAACAACATGGAATAAATAAAGCGAATACATTCAAATTACAAATTATTGTGACAGTAAAACTCACTAAAGATATAAAAAGCTTCAGGAAAGAGCATTCTTTTCGTGCTGCTATTCTTAATCTCTTTTCATCATGAATATATGGCAAGTGATTATATATCCTCAAATTCCCATATATCAATGAATGCTTTGTCAATTCAGATATTGGAACGGGAAGACGTATATCAGAACCTTTCTTTGTGTCATATTTGTTGGTATTCACTCTACTGGTGATTGTGTCCTAGTTACGGCCCTGCTCCGGCATCTCCAATATATCGTGAAACGAACGCTGTGAAAACTTTCCTCAGCGCCGGAGAGAAAATGGGCATCCGTTGAAAACAAAAGCTTCAGCATTTAGGCCGGAGCCGATAAATTCTCGCCTGGCAGTGGAGCTCGTACATTATTGAAATAGGGAGTATATCTTTTCTGTTTGGTGTTCTTCTGCTAAGAGCAAATGTATACACAGATAATCTCCAAAAAACCCATGAAACTACCAGGGCTTGTTTGTTTCTTGACGAACGACGTCTATTTCGGGCCTCTTGTATCATATGAGGACTTTATACAGAGGTTTTCGAACTGATTGTGAAACGTTTTGAAAAACTGAATCCATAACTTTTCAATTTTGCGTCTGTAATGAAGTGATCGTGACATCCGAATGCGTATCGAAATATCTTTTGCACATTTCAATATTCGCAAATAAAATTTATTACCACATTAGCGAATTTATCACTTCTCGTTCGATGAAAAAAAATCAACGCCTCTGCTAGCACTCATCTATTATACCCTAATTTGTAACGATGAACTGGAAAATTTTACCTTTTATTTGAAGAAAGAAATCGCAAATTACCTAATTTTGATATCAATCTAGGAATGCCAATAGGTATTCAAATCACAAGTTTTTGAAAATTTCTTATGGTGCATGATTCATTACTCTAATTGATTGTCACATCTCACGGAAATATACATAATTACATTAATATACATATTACAATACAATACATATATTATACATATATTACAATATACAATTACATTAATATTACATAACTAGAGTGGGAGTGTGGAAAGTAATATATTTCGCAAGTGTAGATATTTAGGGCCGAGTGCGGAAATGGGACGAGTACATAAAATACCACTTTTCAACGACTTATGCACCCACAATTTCACAAACATAAATATTTGGATTATTATTTTTCCAAGTTCCACCCACTGTCCATTGATTTGAAGAAACATGTTTATATGAACTTTTCTACCTGAAATTGTTCCTCAAATTCAGTTAATACCTTCGAGTAACACCCTGTATAATCAATGATGAGCTGATTTAAGCACTTGAAATGGTATCTCCAATCGAAGGTATGTGGATTTGATTGGATAGGTGAAAACTGAAAAAAAAATGAGGTCATCGTCTTTAGTATTTTGCTGAGAGATCGAATAACGAACGAAATTGTTTTTAACATTACTGATATGGAAATCGTTTTTTTTTTCAAGAATTTCTTAGTTCAACATTCTTTGGATTTCGGAATGTATTATACCGGGTCTTCATTCAATCCCGTTCCCCACGTGACCATAGGATTCAGGCAAACAAAGTTGCAAGGGTGGTAGTACTAAAAGTCGAATATTCCCACCATGGTGAAAAGCAGTGCCGTAGGAAATTGAATTTCAAATAGGGAAAAAATCTGTTGATATAGTAAAAAATCATTATCTTCTTTTCAACATCTCAATTTCATATTCAATATTGTACTTACTTCATTTCATATTGTGTAATTCTAACCATTCTCAATTTCAGGTTTTTGTCTGTGGAGTAAATCTTTTATTATTATTTTATTCACGATATCAATTTCATCCTTATCATTCTAACATTCTGTTTTGTCGCCCTCATTTATTGTAACTTTTTTCAAGATTCTCTTTTGTAGACAATGGAAGTACAAAACAACTCTCTTCAAAGGGAATTAGAATGTCAATAAGAATTTTAAAATTAAAAACAGACGGAAATTATACACCTTTAATGAACGCTTCCAAATCTCAAAATGACAATAGTGAATTATAATAAATGTTCTCTTCTCGTTGGAAATAACCCATTTGAATTTCATCATCATGCATTTGTTCAATAGATTCTTGTGATGACACGATATCTTGCACCTGTTATTGTCTTCCTGAAGAAAATGGGACCATACATTCTTCTTCTTGAAATAGCCATCCAGATACCCCTTTTTTGGTGATGCAGATGTGTTACTGAGAATTCGTAGGGGTTTTCTGCTGCCCATGTTCAATAATTATGCCTAATCACATATCACAATGTATTTTTCAGAGCTTTGTACCACGCGTCTTCTAATGTCTTCCATAACATATTCTGTTATCACAGACGGTCTGCCAGTAACAAGAACAAGTTTGTGATGTTTGAAACCACCATAGTCCTTCAGAATTTCGAGTACGTGAAAAGCCATTGAAAAGAATTATCTTATTTTTCTCACTTCATTTTTATGAATTATTCCTGAATGAATCCTGAAAAGAACTGTTTTGATAATTTCGATAGTGAAATGCAAGTGTTTCACTTTACAGAAATATTCGAGATGCACCAATAAACTGAGCTACGCTAATGGTTGTAGAGTGCGGTGTTGCCTATTTAAATGAAGGAAATTACATGACAGTTTCATGATGAGTATTTTGCATTTCCTGGATTAGAGTTTAGTATCTTCAGGCAACCCTTAGGGACCAAAGTGTATCCTAGCAACGACCAATTGTCATTTCTCATTGGAAACCAAGAAAACAAGCAATGCATCTTCGCAGAAATTTTCCTGGCACTCCGGTAATTACACGTCTATCGGCAGCACTGTTTTTTACACTGACTACGGTGACAAGCATGAGAACAAGAAATTATGGCGGCAATTTTGAAATTTGGTCACGTGGGGTACGGGACTAAAGGAACACCCGGTTTAATTTTATCCTCCAATGAACTTTTTTATCTATTATAAGTAGTCTCGAAATTATTGCAACGAAAAAATCATACTGTCTGTAAGTTCTTCGAGGAGGTGGTACATTCATTTTTCAGCTTTTCATGGGATTTTCTCTCCTCGTTTCTAAAAAATGAAGCAGAAGTTATTAAAAATTATTGCAATATATTTGTAGTAAGGACAGATTTAGGATCTGCCCCAAAATGTCACTGCGCTTGAAATTAAACCTTTAGATACCTAAAAGAGAAATTCTCTATTGGTCAGTGACAACTTGTTTTTGAAAAAAAATTTTGGAAATACAAATATAATTATTAATAAGAATAAAACCTCTACTTATCTTTGTGGACGTTTCGTTCCCGAAACTCTTTTAGGTATCTAAAGGTTTAATTTCAAGCGCAGTGACATTTTGGGGCAGATCCTAAATCTGTCCTCACTACAAATATATTGCAATAATTTTTAATAACTTCTACTCTACTTTTTAGAAACGAGGAGAGAAGATCTCATGAAAAGCTGAAAAATGAAAAAATCATGTGTGAAACTGACATTGGCAGATGCCTTCTCTTTTGGGATAATATTTCAGGGAACATTGAAACAATGATTTTGATCACGCCATCTTGTAGAGTAGACATAATGACAACGATCGAGTAACAATTATTGTGAAAAATCACTTCAAATGATTCTTGGAAAAAATATAAACGATTTCACGAAATCTCAATGTATCTCCGGTAACTAACTATGACTAGTTCATTGAATTCGACAAACTCTATATAACTGATTCGTCGTACGAATTGGATGTAGGATTTAACGAGATTTAATTAGTTATAGTTCGAGATGAATCGGAGAGAATCGAATTACCGATTAGGATGACAGAGAAAAGTAGGCCAATATACTATTCTCGAACAGAAATAATTCATTCTAACGGAATGAACGCGGTGAAGCTGAAATATATCGGAGAGCAGTTAATAAACGTTTCCAAAAAAGCACAGAGGATACGGCCGCATTTGGTCCGATTGCCATGACCAAATTGGACATTGATGGCAACTAAGGTGTTCAACTGGATGTTGAATGGAATCTTGCGAAAATTTTGATATGCCATCATATTTGGGAGAGTGAGCTTTCGAAAAATGCAATAAAAAATACAGATCCTTATTTGAAGAATCAATTTAATGATCGCAGCCCAGAGCCGAATCATCAGATAATCAATTTATTATTGTCACTCTGTAGGACAGAGAAAGAGCTAATAAATCCTCGTTTTTTCGTTTTTCCTGTATATCTCATTAAATTGTTGGAAGTTTTCAGATTTCTTGTCGGCATTTTGTTGGGCTCCTGATCACCCAACTTTGACTCCAATTGAACTTTATATCTGACGGTTTCTAAAATCCCCATGAAAATAATAAAATATGTATCAACAGCCTGTATATTGTTAATGCTCCATTGAGATGTCAAGAATGGAAATATCATCTCCTGGGTCACTCGGTATACAATAAAGAAAAGAATAACAAAACATATGAAACACGAGGTATCTTTACAGATGCCATTGGAACTATTTCCCTCAAAATGGGTTCAATTCAATTTTTTATTTGCTTTGAATGAAGTACCTTGTACGACAAAGGGTTTGAAAATATGCCAAGATCTCAATACATGCAGAGAGAAAAATACTGTGTATAAGTTATTATAGGAGGTGGTACATTCCTTTTTCTAGATTTCTTGTGGGACTTTCTCTCTTCGTTTCTGAAAAATAAAATAGGAGTTATTATTATTATTTCAATGTATTTAAAGTAAGGACATATTTGTGATCTGTCCGAAAATGCGCTTCAAATCGAACCTTTAGATACCTAAAAGAGAAATTCTCTATTTGTCAGTGACACCTTGTTTTTTAAGAAATTTGGGAATGAAAATATGTTTTTGATAAAAACAAAACTTCTACTCATCTTAGCGGACGTTTCGGGAACGAAGATGAATTGGGGCAGATCACAAATGTGTCTTACTACAAATATAATATAGGAATAATTAAATCAATTTTTATTTATTTTATTTTATTTTTCAAAAACGAGGAGAGAAAATCCCACAAAAAAATATGGAAAAATCAATAGAGTCCGAATTCCTAAAAAAGTAATAATTACGTGAAAATAAGTCTGCAAAAATAGACATATTCCGGAGATTGAGTGAAATCAGTTCTGTATATAACCTAAGGGAGAAAATGTATCCTCCAAACAGAATAGATATTCATATACCAAGATTTAAGGTCAAATGGTAATGATATTCTTCACTACCAAGATGTATATTTTTTCTACCTCTAGTAACATATTTCAATCATAATGGTTCTACGAAACTCAAAATGCATTCCTACTGTCACTAGTATGAAAGCAAGAATATTGTGAATTTCAACCCTCTTGCAGCTGGCTGTTATTCGATGTTCCGAGTCTAATATAAGTTTTTGAAATAAATAAATGAAAAATGTAAAAAAATATTTTGATAAAGAAGAGTCTTTTCACGCCTTGAAAAGCAGTAGATAATGGCAGGTTATATGCCTAGTACAGGGAAAAAGAATTGAGAAAAAAGAGAAATTGCCCCGCATAAGGAAAGCACAAACATTTCTCAAAAGCAGCGAGAATAGAGACAGAGGAAATTGTTGAATAAACCATTACATATACCAAATCACAATACTATATGCGTATTTGATTATGACCACCTCTCCTTATTATCACGTAACTAGTATAAGGGAATTGATTCATTCATTGATAATGAAGGCTCATAATTTTAGAATTTCAAGGATAAACTCGCAAAAAATGGCTTCATCCAAACAGTTGAGGAATGGATATTGTGACGAAAAGTGATATCACGTGGTCTAAGCTCGGAAAGTATAGGACAGACATATAGAACGTGTTCTTAAGTTCGAGATATTCTATCGATCAACAAAGTCCTGTTGAAAAAACTGGTCCTCCCTGTACATGTAGTACTGGAAGCTGACGGGTCAAGAGCGGGAATAGGCGCCTAGAGACGTCTCTATTGCCTCATTTCATTCCAATTTGGCGAATTCCTACGCACTTTGCTGCATACTGCTCGCCGAAAATTCACGATTGAATGGCGCGACTGATTTATTGTAGCTGCGAAAAGTTGCTAACGAAAAGGGTATCCCGGTTTGCTGATATTTTCTCGGTCCACATTCCGAAACGAAACGAAAGGAAAGTTGCGTGACCGTAAAAAAAATAATCGGCAGATCTCGCGGAAATTGTCCCCAATCGAATAATAGTTATTTGTGTTAACTATAGGTATAACAGGTGACACAGAATCATTTTACACGCCCGTTTTTTATTTATTTCTATTAGCTACACTTCTGATTTTCTTTCCGGAAATGACATGAACTTTCGATATACATATACAGGGTTTTTCACGTAACCCGTTGATTAGAAGTTTTCCATGTTCTCATTCAAAAAAAATTTCGAGGATTTGGAACGTCATAAGTCAGTTGATATGAAATAATACCATGGGCGTAGAACTTTCGGTGAACCGGAAGTGGACACAAACGTCCCTAATTTGGATGGACCACCCCCTTTCATTACATTTTTGAAATGTACGTATCAATTTGAAAGAAATCGTACCCTATGTCCCTATAGTGATTTTCGACCGTTTTAGACATTTGTGGATAATTTTGAATTCGAAGTCGAATCTCTCAAATATCTACCAGAGCTCTAGTATTCATGATGAAGTGTGAGATTTATACAGATCATCACATAAAATCGTCATCGAAAGTTGAAACGACACATTCAATCTTGTAATTACCCACATGAGTTTTTGTTTCATTTCAAATTGATGTACCTACTTTGTCAAGTCATTATACATGTCTCCTTTCATTTCAGGTACGTACTCCCCTAGTATTTTTTGCGAAAATGGACAAGTCCAATATGGTGGTAAGTCAATAGTTATAACTGATTATTTCCTCATATTTAGTGTCATCCGAAGAGTAAACATCATGAGCTGTTGAAATGAAATCGGATCTGAAACGTCCACTTTTCCGTCAACCTTACCAATTCAAAACACAGGTTTCGAGTAATAATTACTACATGATGAGCTAGAAGTTTATTCTTCGTCAAACAAAACGAAACAAAGTTATAAAAGATGCTAAAATACTCCACCTTCCATTTCTAAAATATAATAGTTCCACTCGGTCGATCATATCGTGTGATACATCATTGTAATCAGGAAGAAAAATACTTTCTAAAAAAATGCAAAAATCCAATATGTCGCCAATATTGTTGAGTATTGTAACGGCATCAAAGACGCCCTGCAAAATAAGATGACAGATAGATATATTGTGAAGTCCTAGTTGAAACGCCTATAGTTCTTTCGGTTGCCAGTCAAAAAAGAAATGTGATCGCTTTCCTCTAAATATCCATCAAGAAGATTGGAAACGTAACTTTATCCCGCGGTCTCAAATGTGTAAATACCAACAAACATGAAGGGGCGATTCGCAGTTTGAAATAATAAATCCAATCATATTTTGACATTCCTGGTGAACAACAATTGCACGAACACATGTTAATTTTGTGGAAACTAACATGATGCTGATGGGCGATTTGCGTGAGGTTTCGACGTTACGGAATTTTTACATTACCGTTTGTATACAATACACACAGCGGATGATAAGGGGTTCTAATTTACATCATTTGCAGTAACCACAACTTTTAATGAATGGCCCAACTGAATGACAATATTGTGGAATAATTGTATGAAAATTACCATTTTTCAACTTATTAAATAGAAAGTAGGCATTTGTTCCCTCATTGCAACAAACGACAAGAAAAAATGTGAAAACTCCCGCATTATTTCCTGTAATCAAAATTAAATGAATGGCGTGCAATTCATTTAATCAGATGATTCACTGCTATATTGTTTATATCGATTCCTATTTTAAATTTCCGTTCAGTTGCACTCCAACGCACTTGACTAAATTACAAAATCTGAGTAATTGAATCACAATTATACAGGATATTCCATGATAGCTCGCGCACTGAATCCTAAAGGGTGAAAAAGATTTTTCAATGTTTCGAACTCCCTGAAAAGTACTCCACCGAATCCTACGTGTCATGCCACTGACCATTGAGTGAAAATATTGATTATCGAACTTTTTTATACCTGTATAGTTTTTAGTAAATTTTTATCTTCCACCAGATATCAGACGAAATCAACTTTGTTTCTCTCCATATCATCGTCCATGATTATCGTATCAACAGGTTACAATAATCATTCATTTTTTAATTTTTGTGTGATTTTCTCTCTTCGTTCCTCAAACTAAATGAAGGATAATCCCACAAAAACTAAAAATATACCACCTCGAATAACTATAATGAATATTGAAAAATGAGTGGACATCAGAGAATGAAAAAATCATTATCGCTGAAGAAAAGTTTATTGAAATAAACATTAATAATAGTCATAACAGAATATTTATCAAGCATATGTTTGAAATGTATGGGGTGGCACCAAAATGAATTCATCTGATATATCGTAAACCAAACAAAATTTCAGTTTTTCAATAATTCGTACCATAATCACATTACGAAAAATACTAGTAATCTGTAATTTTTTAATTTATAAAATGGAACTGTTTCGTCATGGATTTGACTCTCATACCAGGCTATCCTTGATTAACCTCTTAACCTTATGTGATAGACGCAAACTTGCCTTGAGTTTCTTTCTTTATAAAATATTAAAATAGCCTCATCGATCGCTCCGCAGTTCTAGGGAAATTGTTAATTCATGCTAATACTAGATAATTATTCTATCTGCAGAACCACCGTACTATAATTATGGCAGCACTGCGTTGACCACCAAACTCCAAATGAATTATAATGAAAATTCCACACATGTGATTTTTGAACAATCAGAACGTGTATTTCTGTAAGATCACCATAGCAACGGATGAATTTTTCCTGGTGGGTACCCAACAGCGAATTATACTGGAAATTTTTTTGACGTTTTCAATGACAGGTTTTCTCAACTTGATAAAGACGAAAATTGATGTTGTTGGAAACACATTTGGTGTGGAATTTTCTTAGCGAATACCACACGAGTTCAAATTAAATCCGGAAATTTTTTGACCTCTCAGTTGACATTATGAATCTGTCATTTAATCTTTTTAAAATTCAAGCAACTGCAAAATTGAAACAAGATACCTGCTCTCGTCCTGTTATTATTTTTTAACATTATGATATTGTTTGTGTATATACATTCTTTCTTGTTGTTGTTTTTTGTTTGTTATGTATCATTTGTAATTTTATATATTCTGTAGTGTACTACTTTTTTTTCAATAAATAATTTGTAGAACTAGTAAGGTACTTGTCTCAATAATAGTCTACCTATACATTATCTCTTGTTCTGTTTCACTCAACTCGAGAGAATTTCCCTTGAAACAAAATTTGAAGAAATATTTCTGCGCAGTTTTATAATTTCAAAGTATACTCTTGGTTCAATTAACTGGGAATTATATGGTTCTACAATCAATATGAATGATAACAAAACGTAAAGAGAATATTGCTCTAAGATTCGAAATTATTGAATCGAATATGTGATTATACAATAAAACAATATACTTGTGAAAACTTGGAAATGATTTTGAATGGAAGAAATGCCTTTCGAAAGAATTTTGAAGGAATACCAAGAATACACTGAGTGATATCTCTTAATTTTGAATAATTTCAAGATCACAGAATATCTTAATCCAAGTAAAGCTGTTATTTCAGTGCAGTGATATTTTGGGGCAGATAACGATAATAATAAGTACTTGTTCCCTGAAGAATATGGACGAAATAAATGTTGTACAGGACCGTATGAGAATGTAAAATATTGTGAAATCATAAAAAATGATCACATATTTGCCCTTACTATACGTATTTATTGAGATTATTTTTATAATTCCTATCTTTTATAATTTCTTTGTTCAAAACGAGAAAATGAAATTCCATGAAGTTTGGATGAAAATGAACATGATATAAAATCATGCATATTTGACAGGTACTGCGTCAGTTGGTCGTAGAAACTACAAAATAAGATATTCCTTGCATTTTCGTTCCGTGGTATAACATTGGTGAAAGTAAAGGGGAAACAAATACGCACCCTGCCACAGGGAGAATCGAAAAACCTTTCAAACATCGTCCTCGACTCGCATCCGACTCGGTTGCTACTTCAGTCTTGCTTTGTCTGAGGAGAAACCGACTCCCCTTTGCCTTTCATGTTCGCCGGAATTGAGATTCGGAAAGTGCAAAGTGCCTGTACGTGTCGCGCCTTTGAATGCGAAATAATAACTTGTTTGAAAACAGCATACGTAATAATAATGGAAATAACCGAAGCGGAGGAACTGATATCGGAATCGGGAAGGAACAACGGCAACGGTAGATGTTCGTCAGAGATGAATACACAAAAGAGTATTAGGAATGTTCGAGAGTCAGGAGAATGGTGAACACTCAGAACTTACGACGGAAAAAATACTTCCATTATTGGGAGAAACACCTATCCTTTAGAAAAATTTTCAGAAGTTTGGTTCCCTTCACATACAGAGAAAACTGATAGTCACCTTGGCGGAAATTCCAATAGTCAGTATAAGCACAACCAGTTTTTCTTGTCTAAACATTTTTAATGGTAACCATAACAATATTCTGGTCAATATAAGGATGGAACATAACAAGATCATATCGCTTCGCCTATACTAACTAACCAGACAATTTTTTGAGTGAATGAAATTTTCATTGGGGCATTGAAAATGAAGTAGACTTGAGTTATTTACCGAACGAGTGCGGAAAGTAGTACTTTTCCGCATGCGACGGCAGTTGCACAAACGACGCAGAGCGGAGTTCGGGCAAGCCGTCAAGGGCGGAAAAGACATTTTCCGCAAGAGTTAGGTACAATGTTTTTCCTAGGAGTGTCTTTGTCCATCTTATTTATGAAAAAAAAAGGTCTTTATTAAATAAGATTTCATAATGATGCTACAAAATGACACATAAGACAGATTTGTTACATAGATCATTTAGTTAGTCCTAAATATCCTAATTTTCAACAATATAATAATCGTGCGGGAAAGTAACTTTTCAGCACTAGTGCATCATTTCATCTTTCCGCGAGATTAGGCAAAGTGAGGGACCAGTCGTTCTACACTGGTTAATGGTTAATAGGGTAGACGGTTCGAATACTGGGGAAGTTACTTTTTTTTGATTTTTTTTTGAAATCGATGAGAGTACTTACTGTTCAATTTTCTTTATATCTTTAAATATTTGTATATTCAATGACGGCATGAGTGTTTTTGATAGAATCTGTTATGAAAAAAAAATTCACTCGTACTACAAAATTTCATCTACCTACTAGTAGGAAATGTATGTCATTTCATGCTCATTGTACAATATACTACTCTTGAATTATTGACATATTGTGATTTAGAGAGAAAATCTTGCCTAAAAGTGAAAATCGTGCGGAAAAGTAGAACTTTCAAAACGAAAAATCGAAAAGTAAAAGAAATTTTCAAACGTCAATTGTGCTATTATATTATTGCATTATTGAAGAACATATTCTGAATTTGGAAGATTCTATATGCTATATTATTCATATTTCATTATGTTAGCCCTTCCATCATCTATGTCTTGCCAATTTTATACGAAGTATCGACAAACGGCAAAAAAATAAATTCTCAGATTTCGAAGAATTTTCAATTTCACGGGTCCCTAATTGACCTATACCACTGCAGTTGTCATATTGGTTAATAATAATTATATAATATTTTTTCAGCTTTTAATGGGATTTTCTCTCCGCGTTTCTGAAAAATAGAGTAGAAGTTATTAAAAATTATTGCAATATATTTGTAGTAAGGACAGATTTAGGATCTGTCCCAAAATGTCACTGCGCTCGAAATTAAACCTTTAGATACCTAAAAGAGAAATTCTCTATTGGTCAGTGACACCTTGTTTTTGAAAAAATTTGGAAATACAAATATATTCAATAAGAATAAATAAATAAGTAGAGGTTTTATTCTACTTCTACTCTATTTTTTAGAAACGAGGAGAGAAAATCCCATTGAAAGCTGAAAAACGAATATACCACCTGCTCGAAGAACTTACAGACAGTATTTGATTATATAATAATTAGTAATAATTATAAATCTTGTTTCCGCTTTTTCATCACCCAATTCCATCTTTCCAAAGAGGTTCTTGAAAACCCAAAAATTCATTACTACCAAACATTCATTCTTGTATTGTTTCCATTTAAAAGCAAGATTCAGATTCCGCTCCTGTGCATTGTAGACACCAAAAAGCCAACCTTATTAGCTAACGCCTGGAAATGCGATGTTAACGAAAAATCGTTTCATCCCCCGCATTTGTACCCTTTCTGTACTGTACATTTTCAAACCACATCACAAAGTTCAGATTCGTAGTTCAAAATGGGTCAAGCACGAGGTCAAGGATAACTGGTCACCGGTCTCTAAGTAAAGTACGAGGTAAAGTAACAATTTTCATTCTGCAATTAGCACTTTTCAATGTTGTGCATGATTCGTAGGACATAGCAAACTAATTGCAATATTTCCAACTCTGAAATATGAAGGAGTCATACAAGAATAAGTCGCTTCAAATATTCCTATAGCAAACCGTTTTCTCTGTTATGTATACCGGGTGTCCCAGTGCTATTAGGCCAGCAGATATTTCAGTTATTTGCAGTAAAGAAAATTGGAAAAAATTACGTGTCGTAGGAGCGTATGATAAGCTCGTTGATGCAGCATAGCAAAATCCACCCTCTGGCAAACAACCCCCGAGAAACCACACCAAACTTTTGTTTTTCAAATTGCACCCCCATGTTCGTTTAGGTTCAGATTGCAGTACATTTCATTCTTTATTCAACGATATATCATGATATGTAGATGTGAAGATAGTTAATCGAGAAAATTGAATTCGTTAGTGGGTAGATTGGAAATAGTGGACCTGTTCGATTACCTGCACGTTCTTCAGATCTCATGCCACTGGACTTTTTTCCTAAGGGGATATTTGAAACGAATTGTTTTCGAAAATCAACCAATGAATATTGAAGATTCAACCCAGAAAATTTCTGAGGATTGAATACCGTTACTCCGGAAATGATTGGAGCTTCCTGTATTCTGTGTGATTTTTCAGTATTTTTAGTAGGATTCTCTCCCCGTTTCTAAAAAATAAAATCGAAGTTTTCATAATTATTTCAGTATATTCGTTATAAGGACAGATTTATTTACAAATATATTGAAATAATCATTATAGCTTCTATTTTCATTTTTTAGAAACGAAGAGAGAATATCCCACTTGAAAAACTGAAAAATGAATGTACCACCTCCTCGAATAAAATACAGACTGTGTTCATCGCGAATGAATTGAATCAATAGATGAATATAAGATGTGAAGGAGTCGCACACAAAAAAGTTAGTGTCTAATATTTTTTGAGCAAACCCATGTTTCCTTTGTTGATCCTGTTAACTCAGTAATATTGAATGAATGAATAACACGTGATTATGTCATTCGAAGCCATTAAGATGCTTTTATGGCTTGATTATCAACGCCGGCGACCGGTTTCACAACGCATCCTATCATTTCCCTCATAATTATGGAATATCTCGAATAATCCTATTATTACAAATAACGCCGTGAACATGCGCACGTTATAATCGTTCAATTATGAAAATTCAATTACATGTTTGATTTACATGTTTAATAAATACACCTATCACAACCTATCTTCCGCTCGTCATAATTCGTATAATTATTTATGAATGTTTCATACTTCAACGCCAAACTACTTTGGAGGCTTTAGGGACTCATCCAGTTGATGCCACCTAATCCTTATCTATATAAAAAATATACTTCTCTTCATATCACTGTTTGGCTCTGTTGAAGCATGAAAGTGAACTTCGAATATTTCCACACTAGTGCCTTTTACCTTCAACTTTTCCGTTGCCAAAACAATGTTGAAAGCGCTGTTTTCAGAGATGATCGTAGAAAAATTCTATTTTTGTATACTTCCGATGTTCGACGAATTGGAAAACATTTTCAACTGTGATCCTTCAGAGTGTATCTATAGAAGAAATATATCGCGGATATCTCAATTATTTTGTAGTACGCCACTGTTACCAACAGAAAAGAATACAGATATTGTGAATACAGAAGTCACTTGACGTTTTTCTTCTCGATTCCCTCAGATTGTATCTATTCTAATGGTTGCTGCTTCGTTGTCCGCAGAGGAAGAAAAAATTGGAAAACCGAAGATTTATCGTAGATTACACTAACGCAAACGCGATCTGGAAACGTAGGAGTGGATATAGAAAAAGTTCACTCTGCCGGCTCGGGAAAAGTTATCATAATTCACAATTTCCGAATTTGCATTTAGGCGGTCGGGAAAATGACCCGGCGAATCAAAGTGGATGGAGAGAGAATATTGCGGGCGTACGTGTGGAAATGACTGATGGAAAATCTTGATGGAAACTCGTTGCGAGGGGTCGAAGAAAAGTCGTTCGATATGCTAATCTCGGGGTTAATTGCGACTGGGGCGTGGACAGTCAGCGACAATGATAGAATCTCTTCGATCTGGCATTTTTGACGATTTGGGAAATGGCCAAAAGAGTGGTTGGGTCTTTTCAGCGGGAGTTTTGATATCGAACTTGTTTCAAGACGAAATATTTACTCTACTACATATCCAAACTTTCTGAAATGTGATTTTAATCTCTCAAACTTCTCGTCGATTAAATACAATACAAACAATACAGAATGAATCGATTAAACCTAGATTTGAAAAGCTTTCATAGAGACTTTGTTCAATATCCATATATCGTAGCCTATTTTTTCAACTACAAAAAATATTTCAATGAACAAAAATGTATTGACCGAAATCAATACATTTCTCTTTTCCACGGAAAAAGAGCGGAAACACTGAATGCTAATTTGAGGCTTGCTGAATTCCCTCCAATGATCCATTCTTTCGAAATATTAGAAAATAACAAGCGTTGGTGATTTTCAAAGAGAAGCCGATAAAATGAAAAAAAATCTCATATTGCGATTTCCATCACATTCAATACATCAAGTTCAGGTAGTCCGATTAATGTTCCGTTGATTGTGTGCAGTTGAATATACAGGGTGATTAACTTGAAAATGTAATGATTCCTTCAGTGGGTTGTCCCAACCAAATGAAGTGTAAACCTAGTGTAGTTAAAAAAAAATGATAATAAAAGAGAAATAAATTCACTTCGAATCATTTCCAGAAAATAATAAAATAATAGAATAATAAAAATTTTCATGAAAATTGTCACAACCGACCGATTGTAGAATTATCAGCCGATCGCTTCAAGGTAATGAGCTGTATTCCTTTTAATTTTAATCATACAAAAAAATGTTCCATACGAAACTTACTACTATGAGATTGATAATGAGTATCTTTGCCCTGGGATGTACCGGCTAGGCAAAAACGTGGAATGTACCGATTTTCGCCAATTTCTTTCAATGTTGTTTGATTTTGGGTCGTCCTGAAAGCTATTCGAACGAACTGGATTAGTAATTATCATTGTTTGGGTCAAAACTTACTTTACTTTCATTACTCACTTGCTTTACTTTTACTATAATTTTCGATTCATTTTGATGCTTAGATCCTGCATCTTCTAGCTGTCGATCGAATTGGCGACACGAAAGAGAGTGCGTCAGTTTGTGTTTCAAAAAGGTAAATGGTTTCGCTATCACTTGTTTTTTTTGTGGATTTTCACTTTGACAAATTCCAGCATAAATTCACTCGAACTGCTCTAAAATTTTGCAGGCACTTTCCTCGCACGTTCTACTAATACTCCATTATTTTTTTGCTTCCTCAGGTAAGCAAAAAATATATCATAAATGTGGTTCGAACTGAATGAAGTTCGGTTTCTGTCTGTCACATTTTCTTCGATTCAAGGTTGACTAGTCAAGTTCAAGTCAAGTTCTATTCACTATATATCTTTACCTATTCGCATTCTCCAAAAATACGGAATGAATTCATCAAAGCTATATTTGAACATATAACTTTTTTCAATATTCAATAAAAAATCCAAATTCATGGCCAGAAAGGAAAAAAATATTTAAATTTTTAAATTTGAGGCTCGTGTTTCCTCACTGTCTACAAACTAGTATCAAAATTGGAAAACTATTGATCATTTGGAATAAGCGATAATAATAGACATATCATTGTGAAATTTGATTTTCTCTTCGTATATTATTGAACTGATATTCTTTTTGGAGTTAGAGTTGTGTGTAGATACATGAACCTTCGCTTTCATCTTCCCTGAAGTTTCCAATATTCGAGGGGTTGACCAGATGAATCATCCATCTTTTTCGGAATACTGAGAAATGAGAGAGACCGATTTTCGGAAAGTTTCCCATCGGTTTTCGAGCAAATCAAAATCTCCAGTTAAGTTCAAATTTCGCTGAAAACATTTTCCTTCACCTCGTTAATGACAATCCTCTGAAAAAATCTGTTAATCAGTCCTATACTACTATACACTGAGTTAATTAGTAAAAACATTTTAAGCTACCACCTCAATTGGAAAATAATTGTGCAGTGTGCGTTTGTTTTGGCTCTCATTTCATTTCAAAGACGCGATGGCCAAACAATAGCCACGCATTCAACAAAATAGCCTGGTGGCTTTTCATTTGTCTGAAAGTATTTCCAATTCTTTTTTAGAGTTCGGAACAACTCTGTTCATTCAAATCCATTGTTATCTATCTCAAGCACCCTGTATAGTATTCTCTGAACTCTGTCCGAAGCAAAGTCGTATTTCTGTTGGCGAGAATACTCCAACGGTTGATACATACATTTCATGATGTGAAACGGACGAGTTGTGATAAAAATGTCCCGACGGAACGTGTGCCCTGTATACGAAACGAACGACACACCGACAATTGGTAAGCTGCAGACAATTACGGCACTTGACATCGGACGACCGACCTCGCCTGATTTTTAAATAGGCGATCTTTATCGGGTTAGATTCCTTCCACAATCATTTTGTTGGCTGTAGAACGAATTTCTCACACAATGGCGGACAAAGTATTTGGTGTGATTGAAAGTTTAATAAAATGTTGACGAACTTGGTTTGTTACAAAAGGATATCGACGAATACTCCTACGGTTTTCCACCAGAGACGAATGATTCATTGGAATCGTCATACAGGGTGCACAGACATGAACAGGACACAAAAACAGAAATGTTGTTATGGTATGGACCAAAGACATTGAAACACAGGGGACTGCTTTGTTTACGTTTTAGCCCGATCAGTCATCATTCGATCCTTTTTCCATCTCTTGTACCTCCAAATAGATACTTGCCAGACTGTACGATTTTTAAAATACGTTATGATATCTCACAATGGTTTGAATACTTCAAACTCATTTAACACAAACAATATGATATACACTTTTACAGAAGTATAATTGTTTCTTATCATTCCCATTCCATGAGTTATAGTCCTATTACTTTAATTTTATTCATTTCAATAAAATCAACCCAAACTTTTCAGCATAGAGATCAGCACTTTTGGCAACGCTGCACTGGCAAAATGTACGAGATTTACGTCCCGTGAATGAACATATACATTGCGAGGTTGTTAGTGGTTTTATCAGTCTTTTCACCTTTTTTCGTGAGTTTTTGTGAGTTTTGAAAATCATTTTCGAGAAAATTATGGTGCATTCGTGTATTGTGTGCAAACGGGTGGATCATCTGAACCCAAAATTAACTTTTCATCTGTTAACAAGGTTATGTTATAGTGTATTGCTTCAGTAGACAGAGGCGTCCGAAAGTTCCAGTTGAAACCCCTGCTCTGTCTCGTGGATGTTTGGAAATTTCGTTCATTCACCCCTTCAATCGATTTACCGTTCATAAATGAATGCTGGAATTGTTCATTTAGGCATTTTCAATTTAAAAAAACACTGAAAAACAGCATGAGAAATCGCTTTCCAACATGACTTTCTACCTATTCGATTAATGATTTAACAATTGCACACTGTCCTGGAGTACTGTTAACATGTTTGGAGCTCAGCCCCCAAACAAACGCTGAAGCTCTTCGATTTTATCCATAGACCTCTCTAGAACATCGTAGAAAGGTCGGCGATCTATGCCTTTTTCATAGATACTTCCACGGTCGGTGCTCAACGGAAATATCATCTATTATGCCACCACGCGCGATTCCTAGTAGACAAACCAGACGAGCTCAGGCTGGTCACCCATACACTGTCAGGCTCGAGACGTGTCGAACATCGCTATACCAAGCATCTCTCATCAATAGAAGTCTTTTTAGATGCTTAAAACCTCCAAACACCTTCTTTATCTCCAAAAATTGCAAATGTTCCTCGAACATTATAGGTTTCTCTTTCGTGTTCAAAAAAGGAGAAGCTTTCTGATTGTCTTTCGTTCGTAATCATAACTTACACTGGTGGTCGTAAAAAAATCGTTTTTTTTTTTGTAAAAAATGATAGTGGTTTTCAAGCATATATTTGGTGGAAGCAAATTCAATAGAATTTTGCGAAAATTCATGTCACCAAATTGACATTGCATCCTCAGACCAAAAATTAATTCAAATGTGTTTTAGTGAGACAGTTCATCAATTTTAGGTGGTATTACGAATTTCACCGGGCCGGTCATCTAGTCTAGAATAAACATCGACCACGTCACCACCCAGAAGAACTGAGTAAAGCGTAGCGACACAAGAATCTGCCAAAAAGTTCTACGTGCACCGTCATCTAACTAATGAATTACGTAGCAAAGTAGCAAACAAAGCAGAAATTCGTGTGGCACTCCGACAACCGCGGGAAAAGACGAATAGAATATATCCCTAATGGACAAAAACACCATTTCGGATTCAGGTCCTTCGAACCCAATTACAAAGTTTTCTTCTTCGAGTCGATCCGCCGCAATCAAGAACTGAGTTTTCGTGATCCGCACTCGATATCCGAAGATGAAAGATCGGTCTACAGGGTAGTAATAGATGTATAGATATAGTTTTTTTCAACTTCATCACCTGTAATGTATATTTATTGCTACAATAGCTATAAGGCATCAACTCGAGCGTTGATTGAGGAAGACATTTTTTCCGTTTCTTAGTTGTTTCATGATGATCTCTCTATTTCCTAATTTTTTCATAATCATATTTTGTTTTTTTTTTCATGTACCTATGGATGCTGAAAAATGAAATGTGAATTTTCAAAGCAAACCGACTAATTTGATATTTTTTCATTTTGAAACCTGCCAAGTAGCTCCACTAGATAGCAAAACCAGATATCCCCTTCAAAAACACGAATAGGATTGCGAACACCTATCGAATTTCCAACTGTCAACACCTTCGTAATGACGTTCTCATACAAGAACATCATGAAACGGCATCATTCGTTCTGAAAGTTGACCCACATACTCCAAATCAAAAAAACCATCCAAACTGGTGAAGTGATTATCCTGCCTCACAGATCTGAGAACTGTCGCTGATTCAATTCCAATTGTGTTTCTAACAAAATGGCCGACTTTTGGAGTGGTTTGTTTACGTTTATTTTGACGAATTCTCGAAATTTCATTCAAGACGAGTACAAAATGGTAAATCAGTTGCCCAAAGCGCCGAATACAACTTGAATTGGTTTGTTTGAAACATACATCAGCTGATGCATTCCAGGAGTTGTTCAACAATGCCCACCAAATGTCATCTTCGCATCGTCACCTTCACAATAATACGAATAGAAATTTTACAATGATACAAACTTGTTCGTAAACACAGCAACACTGCCAAGTCAGGTATATTGATGGACATGTACTATATTAGCTTTCAGAACGATTATTGTGCCAATAATGTTATGATACATCAACATGTTCAAGCTGAATCAACTATATAGAATGAAGAAAAAATGGAAAATGGAAATTGTCGATATCAATCAGTAGGTAACTTACATCGAAATGGTCTCTTCTGTTCAATGTTTGCAGCCGAGAACCGTTTCTTGCTTTGTTCGACATTTGTTGACAGATGAAAATATCTTCGTTGAAAGTTCACTAATATAAGTGCATGCATGCGATAAATCAACCAACATCGTTAAATCATATTCTCGAAGATAAATTGAAAGTTGGGGTGATTCGAAGGTTAATTTACTTCTTCTGATATTCATCTAGCCCGTCGAGCTCATAAGAAAGTTTTGTTATCTCTGGCATCAGAAACTTTAGTACGACTTACAAATATAGTCGATACGTATGATAAATCGTCGTGATGAATGAGAAATTTTCGCAGTTTATCTGTTTGAGGTTGGCGACCAAATGGCACGTCAGTAGATAAACAAAGCGCGAATTTCAATAATTATTTAAAAAACGTAGAAAGTACGAGAAATGCCAGATGATGATGAAATATTCTTTTTTGGAAAAACATGCCCATTCCCGTGTAGGTACCACAGTGTTGCCAATTGCATCAGGAACAAAGACTTCCATTAACGATATGACACATTCCTCCTTGAAATCTAATGATAATGCAATCATTTAAATTTTTTCAAACTTCATATTGGGATTTACGCTTGTCGTTTTTACAAAAATACCAAAAAGGAAATATTTTAATTATTTCAATATATACGTAGTAACAACTACAAATCAATAATCTCCTCCAAAATGGCACTGCTTCAAATTCAACTTAACTTAACGAATTCTACAAACTATCCATTCATTCAGGAAGGGGGTAAGGGCGATCTGAAACCTCAAACCGGTCCTGAGATTGGATCGACTCGAAAAAAATTCCTTTCCGACTTATTAAAATTGATTCGACCAATCTAACTTCCAACAGAACTACGCTCCAACTCCGCTGAATTAAGAAGCCGATTTGATTTCGTTAACGTGCGACAACCAAATTGAAGTTATTATTTCGGATGCTAAGGGGAAAAAATTCATCCAATGTTTGTTCTTATTACATTTGCGTACTATATTATCACCGAAAGTGTCATAACAGTGTTTATTTCGTCACAAGAACGAAAATAGTCATTTCCCCGAACATACGAGTAGGAATATATATATATATATATATATATATATATATATATATACACAGGATGTAACTAAATAAGTGTGAAACTTCCGAGAGGGTGATTCCTCATCGGAAAATGATGGGATCTTTCATATAAAGAAACTTCATTGGAGGGGGTACATAAAATTTTGTAACAATTTTTTTCACAAGCACTAAAAAGTTACAGTATTGAAATTAACCTGATATCTCCTCTTGCGTTTTCCACCACTTACAACCATGGGGTGAACCAAATAAATAACTGGCTAAGTGTCTTTTTGGTAGTGGAAAATGTCCTAATCTCAATACTGTAACTTCTCTAGTGCTTGTGAAAGAAATTGTTGAACAAATTTTATGTACCTCCTTCAAGAGGCTGTATCTTAACATGGGTTGTTCCAATGAATTTCCATTTCTTCTATAGACTAATTAACGGTGGATGACACATTAAACGTTTCTGGTGAACCAGTCAACGGATTACTTTGGAAATTTGATGAAGAGCATTTTCGAACATTCTCTACCCAACAAAAATATCTTATATTCACTCTTATTTTCAGAATCTCCAACAATTTCTTGATATTTCTCTATACCTAAATAAAAAAAAATTTTTTCGGAAATCATGAACTCTAAAAATAATGATATATCTGAGTTAAGAAACACCATGATATCGAAACTTGATTTAGAGTTAGGTGATACTTGGGGGCTTCCCATACTTCAGCCTAATCTTTGTTACTTCAATACATGGTGGTATATTATTAAAAATTCAGTAATCTGCTGGAATTTGCTTATCTATGTATATCATACCTATACCTAACTAGTCAAGGTTCGGACTTATGAGCATTTATTTGTGAAAATGTTTCTTGAACATGGTATTGGAAGCCACAATTATCACCCAACTCCAAATCAAATTTCGATATCATAGTGTTTCTCAAATCTTTGGAGGTCATGATTTCCGAAGAAAAATTCTGAAATTAATTCTTATTCCGATCTATATAACATTATCGATTATCCAACACTTGATTCCTCATTGTTTCCAGAGAAAACTTCAAACCCCATCGAATTTGGCCCACCCTGTACACAAGAGGGCCACAAAAGGGATAGGAATAGTAGACGCGAGATCGAATTTAGGCTCTGTAATATTCTATTGTTTGTTCTTGTGGGCCTTATTCAAATCACAATGGGATAAACGGGTGGCCTTGTTTATTTTGGATCCCGTGAAAAAATGTTTGTTTTTCGAGGGTCTGATTGATGTCTAGCCGGAGGCAAGCTAGTCCCGCTATCGCGCTTCTGCAAGAGCAGAAACATCTTCGCGAGGGGAAATCTGGAAATTGAGACGATACGAGGGAATGCCACAGGGAAACCGATAGTCGGTTTAAAGAAAATAAAGGCTTATTTGTCACAACAACGAACAAATTGTTGGCGACAAATTGTATAGCAAACTCGGTTATCTCCGTTTCGACACTCAAGCAGACTCAATTTCCATATTTAACACCGTCTGGTGTTGATTTAATCAGCAAGTAATGATTAAAATAACAACACAGCTCAAATCTATTCGATGCTTTCTTCTACTGCTTCTGCGGTGTTGATTGTAGACCAAAATTGTGTGTTTCAATAAAGACACCAAGTGGTGTTGATTTGGTGTTGTGTAATATGAGAATCTCAAATGACTCGTGACTGAACGTGAATTGATTTCCGCATAGAACTGCACTACAGCTGTATTTCAGAAAACGTCAGAATTGTGAGTCCAATTTCAGAAAGGTTCATTTGTATTTCAGATGTGTCAATTTGATTTCAGGAAGCATCAGATTGAGCAGTTGAATTTCAGAAATTATCATATTTATCTCAGAAAAGGCTAGTTGTATTTCAGAAATACCAAAAAAGATTTATTTTCAGTAACACTTGAGACTAAATGCATAGTATGTATAGGATCATATGTGGAGATGTAAGCTGAAAAATGATTTATAATATGAATTGAAATAATATTCAATGGATTCAGATGTCACACAACACACAAATGTGTCGCTCAATGACATGGAATGCAAATGTCGAAGTCTAAAAATTAATTGACTGATCTGAAATTATATTGATTATTTCTGAAATCAAATTGACATTTCTGAAATACAATTGACCTTTTCGGAAATCGAACCATCTATTCTGAAATACAACTGATGGTTTCTTCTATTGAATTGACTATTCTGCAATACTATTTACGCATTCTGAAATTGAACTCATCTATTCTGAAACACAATTGATATTTTCTGGAATAAAAGTGACTATTCTGAAATCCAAATGACACTTTCTGAAATGAAACTTGAACGGATGTAGTATTTTTATAGTTTTCAAATTCCAAGTTTCATTCATTTTTCAGCTTTTCTTGGGATTTTCTCTCCTCGTTTCTAAAAAATAGAGTAGAAGTTATTAAAAATTATTGCAATATATTTGTAGTAAGGACAGATTTGGGATCTGCCCCAAAATGTCACTGCGCTTGAAATTAAACCTTCAGATACCTAGAAGAGTAATTCTCTATTGGTCAGTGACACCTTGTTTTTGAAAAAATTTGGAAATACAAATATATTTAATAAGAATAAAACTTCTACTTATCTTGGTGGACGTTTCGGGAACGAATCTGCTCCCGTTCTCAACACAATTAAAATATTTTTCTCTTCGCAAAATTTTTAATGTTTTCGGTTTTGACACTGAAAACTGACAATTTGGTAGACGGAGGAATTCTGGTTACAAGGTGTTTTCATTAATTGATATCGAATTTTCCATTTTCATATTCAAGTTTCAGAAGTGGATGCCAAGTTCTATCTATATCAACTGAACAAGAAGCAATGTCTCCGTTCAGGAGAATGCAAGCAGACTCTTTGATTTTTCGTTTTTTTCCCAAGTTTCATGTTCCAACAATGAGTTAACATGACTAAAATACAATACGATTCTGATAGGTAGGATTCGACGAAAAATCGAAAAGAAAATGGGCCGTCATTCAATAAGGGAAAAAAATAAATAAACTGACGGATCCTATTGACTTTCTAGAGGAAAGTGTCGCAGCTCCCTAAAGTCAGCTAAGCCACCGAAGTAATCCAAATTAACGAAAACTAGATGATACAAACATCCCGTATGAACGAATGTGTCGTCATCTTTTTCGAGAATATTTTCAATGAGAACGACGTTTGTTTTTAGTTTTTCTAAGGGTAAAAGTTGTGCTTTGAATTTTTAAAGGTAGAATATGAAGAAACAGGAAATTTTATTACATCTTCTGAATGTACAGGGTGTCCCGAAAGTAGTGTGCAATACTCCACCGGCGACGAAAAAAACCGGAAAAGGAGAGATATTTCTCCCGAAACGGTTTGAGATAAATTAATGCAATTTCGCCAAAGTCGTAAATGTGAACGAAATTGAAAAAATCTTAAATTGACTGATTGAGTTTTGGGTACGCATATGGCATGCTGGGATCTAGCTTTCCGAAATAATTTTCATCTGTAAACTGTTGCCAGATATAATGTTAGCATGAGCAACTTCCAAATAGACGTTTCAAATAAGACACCATTACATATTTTCCGATTCTCGGATTCTACAGATGGTTCTGAGCAATATTTGAATAGCAGATCCTTTAGCTAACGCTGACTGTTTTTGGCATATGAATCAATTTTACTTTTTCAACTGCAAAAGCAGCATCATTATGAATATATATATATCTTTCTGGCCAGTATACTGACAGAAAGTTGCGATCTTCACAGCGGCTTCCTAAAACATAGGAACGTTATGAATTTCAACTCATATTGAAATAATATCAAACAGATTGTGAAAAAAGGTGTTTCAAATCCCGGTACGAATGAACTCAAATTCGACATTTTTCAACACCTTGCATTTTCTATCATCCATGAATTTGAAACTTCATTACCTTCCAAATGTCTCTGATATGTCTCTATCTCATCTACAACGGTTTTTGGATTATAGGATGTTTCAGGTAAAAAATTTAGTATTTTCAAATATTACCGATTTATTATCGAGTTAATAATTATTAATTGAAATTGTTTGTCCAAGTACTTAGTGAAAATAGATCTGGCCACATTACACAAGTGAAAATATTTTCGAACGCTAGATTCCATCAGAATCCCATAACCGTAGCCAAAATATCAAATATATATTCCTCCATTATCTGAATACTTCTAGGTATCACCAGATACTCTACTTGATTGATTTGTCTATTCTAGAGGGAGAAATCAAATAAATAGCATAATATCAATTTCAAAAACATAATTTTAGCAAAAATAAGTCGTAACACACCCATCGGTACACATCGTTGTCAAATGTCCAATTTGACATTCATTTATTTATTTATTTATTCAATCATTCACGGACATGCAACTTCACAAAAAAAATCACAAATTAATGTTCCTCATTTGTGTTTTGAATGGTATCTGATGAATCAAATATTTCACGACTTTTGTTTGCTAATTTAACTACCCTTGTGATTGACTCATCATGGCCATTGTTTGTGCTATGATGAGGAACCATGAACAGATCTGAAATCCTTGTTCTGCTGGAATTGACATTTATATTGAAGAGTTTAATCAAATTTGGACAGTTTATAGCTCTATTCATAACCTCGTGCAGAAATCACAAATCTATATCAGCTGTTGCTCATGTACCAAACTGCACTCGATATTGCAATATGTTATTCTCCTCCTTGTTTTCAAAACGCCATAGATTCTATTCGATTCGCTTTTGATAGATGGTATCATGTATATTATTTTACGTATATTGTTTATAATTGTATAATGACCGTATGTCATTATCGATCAGAAGAGGATTGGAAAGAATTCCTCAATCAGGGGTTTTCCTCGGATTCCTCCCATTGTTCGATTATTTTCATTATTATATCATTGTAGCGAGAATCAAACTATTCCCATATTATCGCAGCAAGAATGATTTGAATTATTCCATTTTTATGAAAGCCTAACTATGTTTCTACCCGGTTTTCTGTTAATTTGAATGCCACCATATTGCCCGATCAACAGAAATGAGTCAAAATGGTTCAGTACATTATCAGTCGGTGATGGAATCGGTGATAAAACCAACGAAAAGGCCTCTATAAACGGAAATTAAATAGATTTTTGCTTTGCTATGTAGAAATTAGTCTATTTTCCTATGGCAACAGGAAAGTAAGACTCACTATTGTGGACATATTGTAGACGTTTGCAGTGATTGATGAATGTAATAATATTTCACCTGGAAATATTCCTGCTGGTACTTATGGTACTTATAAGTACTTACATTTCAGATTAATTTAGCATCTCAACCTTTCGAAAAATGATTCAATCCATTTCCTTCTTCGAGATGAGTCTGGTTATGTGACGAAAGGTCAAAAATGCTTAGGAAACATATATGAAACATTTTTATGACAATGTCAATGACGAACAACGAAACAACGGTGACGTTGACTCGGTTGAGTGAAGTTGGTTACCAAAGATTTGTAGCTGGCATATCCGGAACTCATAGGCGTACACATTCATTCTCATGAAAACTATCGAAAGTCGGATTTAATCAACTTTCGGGTTCGAGTAGCCGTATTTCGTGAAATTTCAATGAATGACAATGGACATGGGTGAAACTTGGAGTAATAATGATTCAAGAATTTATTGTCGTAGGAAAAATAGTGTAACTCGTTGGAAAGTGCATTTCAAGCAATAGTTACATTTCCACACCCGTCGCCATGAGGCTTGTTGTTGTGTGATATATTATTTCATAAAGTCATCCGAAAATAATCTGTTGAATCACGGACGAGAGTGAGAATAAATCAGAAGAAATATTCAATTCAATCTCACAGTTTCAAATTTTCTACGTCGAAGTTCCAGTTGTGTTCCAGTTTCCTGTTTGTGTTGCTTGATATCTGGTTGTATCGATTTTATTCTTATTGCTTGCCAAATTTCTCGTCCTTGTTAAACGAAAATATTCCAATCGTTTTCTAAAACTGCATTCTCGTTCCAGATTTCTTACGGCGATATCATTCTGGGGTCGTGTCTGAGTTGACGCTAGAAAAGTTGATATGGGATTCCGTGAAATTATTGCCAGACGAAACCAGCTTACAAATGAATAATTTAGTAGAACATGTATTCTCCACCGACAGATACTCTTCCCACGTTTAACGTCGTGAATAATTAAAAATGTTTTATACCTATCCCAGTAATTACTACGAACTTTTAATTGAAAAACTCGTACGTGATACTCGAAATAATCCTCCAACCTAGAGAAAAACTTTATCGAATCGAATTATAGGTGAATAAACTAGTTCCACTTGCACTAGTTGATGAATTTTTGGTACAAATACCCTATAACTAGATGACCCGGTGAATTTCGTACCACCTAAAATTGAGTCTGGAGTCTTGCTAGAACAAGCATTTGTACGAATTTGTTGTTATGTCCAAGCATGGAATATTATATCGAAGTAGTAAGTTACAGAAGGCAACAAATTCAGCACAATTCTGAAATTCGAAAGTGAGCTGCGAATGTTTCTGACAGTTGACAGAAATTTAAAGTTAAAGTTTGGTAAATTTGAAAGTTGCTGATTTTTTTTTTGAATAAACAATCTTATCATTGGATTTATATATGTCAGATGGATTTCAAGGGACAGTGCCTATGTTCTTTACATGATATTCCTGGAATCTCAAGGAATGCAGGAGATACTTCCATAATTTCTGTTATTTTTTCTGAAATCTGCAGCAGTTGTAAACATTGATTAACAAAATTAGCAGACTCTACAGATACCTATTCTGTCATTATTTCTAGCTATCTAACTTTCAATGAACTATTATTGCTTTGTTGTTAGTGTCAACTGAGGTCTCAACAATGAAATCAATAAGTACCTGCCTCAATATATCAACATTTTATTCTCTATAGATCTTCAATTGACAAAAATTATGTGTTGATGATCATTGCAATTATTTTTGTCCTATATTTCAATACTTGAGTATTTTAATGATTTTGCAGCGTAAATTAGGTACCGTTTTTAGGTAATTCTTTATCTTTCTGCTTCGTTTAACCATAAATATCGGGTCGCAAGAATCACACAGCCATGTTTGCACTATCGATGATCTTTGAAAAACACATACAACTAAAAAAATGTGTATTAATGGAGCTCATTCATACACGAAAAATCGTGCATTGATAGGACTATCGAAGTGACGAAACAGAGAAATTCAGTTTACCTTAATAGAATTGCTGATCAATATGAATTCAATTCCCGCCAATTACCAATTTGGATTTTTCGGCTGTTTCTCTGGTTTTTAACTAAGCACCCCTGTATGCATTCAGACTTCATATATATCATATGAAAATCTTGTGATCGTTGGAGTGACATTATTTATGGTCCGGCTTTAGATCAACATAATGTGTTTCGGTTGCAAAAAATAGCTGTATTCTATTTGCATATAGTATACGTAAGTATGACCATATCAGTCATTCATTTAACGACTCAGGCTGGTTGAAAACCGCTTTATACACTCGTAGTTTTTCATACAATGCAGCAAAACTATACAACACGTTACCACATAAACTCAAAGACGTCAGTTTAAGAAATGTCAAAAAACGTTCGAGAGTCGTCTTCAGAACAAGGTAATGAGGTCTTCACTACTCCTTGCAATGATTTTTGGTATATCAATAATGAAGTCTTAGTTCTAACACTACTTCATCATCAAAACATCTAGTCGCTAAGCTTATTAAATAAAAATTTTATAGATTCACTAATTCATTTATTATTTTATTCTTTGAACCTAATATATTTACTATACATGAATCATCAGTGAAGGTTTATATATGTATTTGATATTGAAATTTCTTTTAGATTATAGATTTAATGTGTACGTCCAAGGTTGTGTTTCAAAGCAGCTTCAATAGCTGAACCCCGCCCATTCATCATTCTTGTTAAACATTGCAATTGTAAACCATTGAATATGATGAATGTAATGTAATTATTATTATTTTTATTATTATTATCATTATTGAGTTACAGGAGGAGAGTATGATAATCTCATTATTTCAACTGCATGTCGAATGTACGTGAGTCGATTGCTTTATTGATACAAAATTCTGAAGATGGCACTGTAATGACACGAAATTCACTTTCTCCAAGATTATTAAATTAGATCTTGCGACATCGTTAATATCTCCATACAAAAGTATTTCCAACAATGCACCATTTTTATGTTCGTACTGGTTTCACAGAAGTTGGCCGCAGAACATGTATTTAATTATCATTATCATTGACATTTCGAAAAGTTCAAGTAGTTTGGAACATAGCCATTCATACAGATACAGCTGCTATTCAACTGAAAAACGAATATATGCGACCATCTATCTGGAGGAATTTGTTGATTTTCTAACGCGCTACATATTTTTTGAGCCATTTCTTTGAGGTAGTGCGCCTTGTTGATTTATTAAATAGTATTCTTTTCTGTTTCAGGTACGTACATCCAGGGTTAAGATTTTGTGCAGTTGTCTGTCCGACATTGTGGTGAGTCTACAAATATGATTTTTTATTCTGTTGTTTCAAAAGGGATGTGGACACTGAAGAGAATTTTTTATTGGTCCAATTTATTGTTTGCATATGATATTTCACTGAACTTGATAATTCACTCTTTATTCTATTACAAAAATGATGAACTGTTTCAATTTTTGCATTGAAATATTATTATAGTAATGAGAGAGACAACTGAGGTTCATTATAATATAATTTATCAAGACCAAAACAAGTTGGAAAATATTTTCTCTTGCATATAGGTGTCTGCAATTTCGAATCTGAATATTGTTTTCAATTCTAAACAACTTTTTTGAGTAGAATTTCTCGATAATTTCGACACCTCATGTGCAAGTTATTCATCAAGAATGAAATTTTTTGACAAAAGGAAAATATCAAAATTTCCCATATGGTGGAAACTTTTCAAACTCACTGTATATTGAATAGTTCTTGTTTTTGTACTAAGCGGTTCTAATCGACGAAACAGAACATATGAGTTCAACAACATATGCGGGCATTTATGGCATATTTATGTTAGCCTTTTGTGAGAGAATTGGTGAAAGAATAATGCGAACTTCAGATTTATTGTGTCCGAACAACTGAAAATCGGTTCAATTCATATAAATCAAGTCTCGATGTCAACTTTTCGTTTTGTCATCGACAAATAATGCTTCAATATCAACAAACTCGATAACATAAACAACATTAAAGCCACATCAGCCTTTTCTTGGAATAGTCTGACTTCACCCAATTCAGATATCGGTGCCGGTGGCATTGATGAAAATCAAATTGATTAGTTATGGGACACCGTGTATACACTGTTGCAGGATTTCCCTAGGGTCAATGCGATAACTTGTAACACTGTAAGCAAATCTTACCAAGTGAATTGATTGCATAATCTAAGTTGGGCAATTGTTCTAGTATATCTAACTTGGATTGTTATTTTCATGTATTCGGTGTTTCGTATTTGAACCATCAACCAGCAAGCGTGATGAACTACTCGTCTAGATTGTTTACATACAAGGTATTTTGTCCTCTTCCTAATTGTTTTTCTCACAAAATGCATAATATCATAATTTTCCGGGATTCCTTTGGGTCTGTTTAGAGTTAAACTTTTATTACATTGCCTCGAATTTTTTGTCCATCTATCGTGTTAATGCCCTATCAGAAATGCGAATGGTACGCCATATTAACCGAAATTTCAGTATCAAAGAAAATCTTTGAACTCCATTCCTGAGACGGAATCGGGAAATAAGTAAGTATTAGGAGAAACAGAATAATTCTGATATTATTATCAGGAGAGCAGATTTGTAATGAACTATGCATCAATCATGATGCAGATCGTATGGGCAGACGAAAATTCAAATTCCATTTCGAAGACGGAATCGGGAATTGACTATTAAGAGAACAGAAACATCTATTTGGATATTTCAGTTAAATAATTGGACGTATACCAATATGGGTT